>CAKNXH010050951.1:0-22544 GCA_932178445.1 Andricus quercusramuli
GAACTTTCGAACCCTTTCCGTGAACGGTCTACCAGATGTTATGTAGTCAATCACACATTGAACACGGGACGCATTCTGTCTTGCCCATCCAATTTTCTTGTTCAGTTGATGCAAGCGTCTTCTTGTCTTTTGATCCATCGTCGGTTTCAGCCTTCGATTTGAATCAGCCAAAGCTATCGCAGCACCATAAACTGAGCAATTGATGGTCCAGAGGTCGGACTCTTGCGAGATATCTCCACGAAGGGAGGCATCCATTTCAGCCAGATCTTGGGGCTTGAGAGGAACTTGCATGTTGATGTTCCTCCTTGAACTGAAATTGCGATCATCTTCCAGAAGGTGCCTGCTTTCTGCGGTTGGTCTTAATGTCGTTTCATCTTCGTCTGCAGCTTGTTCGAGCAGCGGTTGAGAAAGCGCTCCGCGTGCATATCCATTTTTCAGGAGGTAGTCGGCTTGATTTCACAAAGACTGATGCGAAACGTGCTGAAGCTCTGGGTGTTTCTGGCACCACAGAGTATGCATACGCGCCATAAAGCCTCCGCGAACAGGGATAATGCTGGCATCGTAGCAGTCTAGCACGTCATTCTTAAGTTGATCCGTCCACTCAATGTGGGTGTTTCGCCGGTTCGTCGTCGTGTTTCCATCTAAATTATTTTCAGCACCCCCAACTCTAGGATTATCGGCATTGTTTGCCCATCCATTGTCGGGTGCTCTGCGCGTTCGATCGTTTTGAACCACATCTACAACATTTTGGTGGCTTGGTGGTTTCATTGTTGTTCCCACGTGCAGCTAGGGAAAGGGTCCGTCCATCCTTGTAGAGCCCCGCGTGCAAGGATAAGGCTGATACTTTGAGAGGTCGCCGGTATCCCAGAGTCACCGTTAAAGACACCTCACCCAGGTGCCATGCAGCTTTCGGCACGGTTCTTACACCTTCGCTTAGGGGTTATTCCTTCGGGACCATCCCTGGACAATTGTCCGCGACTGCTTATTAATTATTGTAACCATATTGAGCAGAAACCCTTGGTACGGGAACCCTCTATCCGCAACCCGAGGACGCGTTCGGTGGCTTTGTCATAAGCCCTTCGGTTCTATTTCAAAGGAATCGAAACCGAAACCGAAATATATATATATATATATATATATACTTTTATATATATGCGAGTGTCCCACCTGCTCAAGAACCTGTACAGGATCCTTCATAAACAATTTTTGCAAATGTGTCCCACTTGCGCAGGAACCTGTACAGGATCCTCCCTAGGGAATTTCTTGCAGCAACATCCACGATAATACAGGAACCTGTACACGTATTTGAATATCCAGGTTCCGGTGCAGGAACATGCGCAAGTTCCCTCGCAGGATCCGCGACAGGAACCGGTGTACCAGGAACCTGCGTACGTTCCTGTACAGGAACCCGTGCCCGAACCTCCAAAGTAACCTGTCAGGTTCCTGCACTGGTTCCTGTAAAGGAATTTTCAGCTGGGCATCATTGTAGTCGGTTTTACTCTCAGCGTAATGCCTGATAGTTGGTTGATCCCGAGGAGTCAAGAACCAGGTCTTGAGAGCTAGAGCATTTTGTATTGCACAATTTGTATTCCAGCATTGAAGGTGGTGATTGCATCTTGTTAAAACTGTGCAGCACAATTTTTTCAACGGAGGGCAGCACAGATCTTCCAGATTATTCACATTTTGCACGTACTGGTCCAACCATTTTGTCTTTTCCAATTCTTCAACATAGACTTCACTAGCGCCACCTAGTTTATCTCGAATTATAAGTCTCACTTCTTCATAGTATATTTCACCGGAAGTACATTCCAAGCCGTGGTAATTGTGCGTCAACCATAAATTCTCACTCTTGTATTTAGCAGGCAGCGAGTCCCAATAGTAGGGTGGTTCAAAGAGGTAGACTACAGGTTGAGCGTCTTCTTGAAGAGGAATTATAGCCAACTCCTTGAAGACGAACTGGTTCATTGGCTTTTCGAAGCTTTGTACGTCCACGATAAACTCCATATCGATGAAAACTGAACTCTGCTGATGAAATAATCTCTATTTTATACCATTTCTCCCTACCAGCACCACTGGCATTACCCCACATCTGTCATTACCCCCACCACTATCATCTTATATCAACTTCTTTACACTACCACTCAGTGGCTCGTACTGAATCATACTGTCATGTATAATTGGACAGTAGGCTGCACTTTTAGCAGGAAAATTGTCTGCAGATTCAAATTCCAAACGAACGTTCACGGAGGTCTGCTTGAGAAACTCATTTTGGTTTGAGCAATCAATGTTCAGGCTCTTTACCATAGTAGGCTGCCTGAAAGTTTGCATACATCTCGTACAGCAGTGCAAACTGATTATGGCCAAAGTCCAGGTTTAAATTACCATATGAATAGTACTGTGAATTAAGGAATGACTTGACATTGGTTATATTGCAGTGATCGAAGCGATTAGCATATCGGGCTAGTCTATCCTATCTACCTGCCTGGAAACCCAGTATAGTGTAGCGTGGCTTTTTCAACTGAGTTAACGTTTTCACAGTCCATATATGTCTTGAGGTTGTGGGAAGCAGGGGGTTTTCATACAATTCCCATGAGCGAAAACTTATAGTTGTAAGAATATCTTTTCCATTAATGTTCAGCAACTGTATCTTTTGCTGATCTGAAACCATTACATATGGTATCATCCACTTTACTTTATGAATCGAGATCTTACATTGCTCTTCGTTTCCTGGCGCTTCTCGTGCTTGAACAACAGCATTTAGGTCACTGCGTGATCTTGTCATGATGAGTTCATGCTTTGCATTAACAACGATCTTCCGATAGTCTTCAGCAAATCCTAGGATCATACTGAGTGGTATAGGGATATCAAAGTATCCCTCATCATTGGTAAGACGTTTTGTTCCTTCCGGGATGTCGAGCCATCCTGCATTCTCCATAAAATAACTTTATCCAGGAACAAGTGAGATATCGCCCTTTATGGTACTAGGGAGACCGACATTCTTGCAGCGATCAATCTCAATACCGTTGTGTTCATAGCGAACTTCATCAAACAGATAGCAGATGGCATTGCTCACTGGTGCTGTACTAGCAACAGCTGTAACTCCATCAGGCCTTGTTAGTCTTTCATACATATGCAGTGAACTCTTGCTGGGTAGTATACACAAATCTTAATGCTGGACAGCAATTCGAATTTCATCACTGTTGTTGAATGATGATGATGCATAAAGCTGATGTGCATGAATCTCATAGTGAGCTATAGACTCATCAAATCTCACTGGTGTTTGAATGTTTAGTATTTCTTCCATTTTTATTGCAACAAAATGAGATGATAAATATCTTGAATGGACATTTCAGTTTCTTTTTCCACGAGGTTTGATCTTCAGACCAAGCTGTGTCAGGAAGAGAACACTATACCCATTATGATGATGATTTGACGTGCAATCGTATTGTTATCACTTCTCCTCGGAAATTCACCAAGTCACCGACCTGATCAACTATGCGGAGCTGAATTTGCTGTATTGTCTTCACGGCGATTGGAAGGTAAATGACGTTTGGCGGCCATTCAACGATCTTATATCCTGATGGTACAACAGGAAAGAATTTATGAATCGTGTGCACTTAGCGATTATTTATGTAAGCTCCAGTAGTGATATTGCTCTCAACTCGCAGAGCATTCAGTTTGAGAATAGCCACAGGTAGATCAGAAGTATGAGTCTTATTAGCTTCGAGAACACGTGGAGCGAATCCCAACGATCGTGCAATAGAATCGTGAGGTTGAAAGCTCACTTTGCGATCACACTTTATCTCGCTGTGCAATGTGTTATTATTTGACTTGATGTTTGTTTCAATTCCATCATTTGCTAGAGCTTTCTGGACATAACGCTCAATGTCTTCAATCTCATAGCTGACAGTAGGTATGGTCACAACTCGATCACCAACATAGATTTTATTCTTTCCAATGTCAACGTTAGGAATTGCATCAAATTCTGAGCATTTCAACGAGTCTGTTTACGCGTGTAATGTAAATGTCTGTATAGGATATGTATATATAATTTACGTCACTTCCAAGTCCAAGTACATAGTTCTTCTGAGGAGAGAGTTCTATTGGCGGAAAATACTCTGAGTCTAGCACAGAAGAGTTTCCTGTTATCGTGAGAGTAAATGATTCTTCCGTGATGGTGTTTTTCTCTGTACTGACTCTTGTCCGTTCATTACATGACCTTATATAGACATTATTTGTCTTTTATATGCAGTTGTCCAGATATAAATTTCAAGCACAAGTGGCCACGTTCAACACTGTCATAGTCCTGATATCTGTCATGATTTTACTTTATCACGCTACCAACACCTAGGTAATCTACAAGATCCAAAGGTGGACGAAGATTACCAAAACTGTCAAAGTATAGGACATCATCGCCGATCTTTCTATAACTTACCCAGTGGTACCAGGGCCATAACTATCAAGATTTACAATAGCTGACGCAATTTGGCGGGGTCCGTTTACAGGCAGTTGATTAGGCATAAATACTCCACGAAAATGTGGAATCTTTAGAGCTTTAGCATACTTGAACAGATCGGTATCAGTGAGTGCATGGTGAGTTAGCTTCACTGCAAGTTTTTTGGCACCTGTCTTAGACGAAGTCCCTGTCCTTCTCGGTGAGGTTTCATATGAAGACCTAATCCTTTTCTGTAGGGTTTTAGGTGTAAACCTCTTCCTAAAACAATAGCCTCCATTGACTTGTTATGACGTTGAGCTGCTGCCAGTTGTTACTTGGCTGCGCAAGCATCGTTTACAGCTTTAGCTACGCCTGCTGCTCCACCAGTGAGAGCTCCGAATACACTGAGTCCAGCAAAAATTGGAATTAGTGCAAAACACCACCGATCTTCGAAGGGATTGGTAGAACACGTGGATTTTGCACTTTATGTTTGTCGCTCACGTTTTTACAGCTTCCTGTGCACCTCTGAATGCAGACTTGATGACCACTTTTGCATCACTACTTCGTTTCATTGCTTTTTTTAGCTGCATTCATAACCCTTCTAAAAGCTATTAGCTTATTTTTTGCAGCTGGCTTCTTTTTCACCAAAGGTTTCTTCTTCTTTGAACTGGGTTTCTTCTTCAACCCCATACCGAGTTTCGCTTTGGCATTCATCACGTTAGTTATTGCTAGTGCTGCCACTTTCTCGCTAATTCTAGCGTCTTTGGCAAAAACGCGCTGCCAGGTATTACTAGCTAGTACACGATCTGCAGCGTTTCTCACCTTAACGTTTTCACGATTACGTGAGTATGCAATGTCGTTTGCCTGGACCACAGTATTGGTAGTCAGGTAAGTGCAACTCAAACGGCAAGTTGTTGATGACTTTGTTGACCAATCCTTTACCTCGATGTTGACGGTGAGATACTTTGTTCACTATATGGTGCACCATCATTCTTCACTGAACGGAGGTTATCACGCAACTGACCAGGAAGCTATATAAACGCAATATTTATAGCTTTCACGACAGTTGAGATCAAGATGCGGTTCAAGACACAACCTATTAAACTTCTGGTATTCAACATTGATACCCTAATCCAACCAAAAGAGGACAGGGTGAAACGACATGGTAGCCTTTTATCAGACAGCATTCGCACAATGTTTTGTGGACCATCAAATTGCAGCAAGACAAATACATTACTTGCCCTAATCTTACACCCAAATGGACTCAAGTTTGAAAATGTCTACGTCTGCTCGAAATCCCTCAAACAACCAAAGTACAAATTCTTGGGACAAATAGCTAATCAATTAAAAAAAATTCCAAAGGTCAAAAAAAAAATTCTATAGTTGTTTTTTATATGTTGAACATAAAATAACATTTTGCAAAACGTGATCGGGTAGGCAATTTGTTTTAAAAAATTATTTTGCAACATTTGCCCCTCATTGCTCCACGAAAATTCAAAACATTTTGCAAACTTGAGTGAGTAATTATAAATTCAGTCTCTATCTTGTATTAAATTTGCAAAACGTTCGTGATACGGCAACATTATTAATTATAAACATATTATTATTTTTGAATCACTCCCCAGCGAAAATACCGAAGGTTTTGCAAAATGTTGTTGCTGCTTTTATTCATTGAGAGGAGACTATTATCTGATTTTCAAAACTGAATAAATAACGCAAATTATCGTTTTTAAATTATTGTTAAATTTTTTGCAATTCGACTCCTAAAATTCCAGCGAAAATTGCGAAGGTTGTGTTTTTGGGTAGCAAATGTTAGAAATGTCGAGATTGGAAAATTATCAAAATTGCAAAACGTTGCTCGGCCGGCAATAATATTGAAATTGCAATTAAACAAATTAGTTACTGTAGTAAATTAGCCAAAAATTACAAAACATTTTGCAAATCGTACTGAGTGACGAACAACTTATCACCAACGTCATATAACATTTGCAAACTATTTACAACTTGGCAACATTGATAATTATAAACAAACTATTATTTTGTTGATAACTCCCCAGCGAAAATACTGAAGGTTTTGCAAAATGTTATTTCTGCTTCTTTTCATTGAAAAGAGACTATTATATGATTTGCAAAACTTTATGCATAACGCACACCATCGTTTTTTAAAATAAAGTTGCATTTTTTGCAATTCCACTCATAAAATTCCTGTGAGAATTGCAAATGTTGCGTTCTTGGGTAAACAAATTTTGGAAAAGTCAAAATATAAAAAGTATTAAATTTTCAAAAGGTTGCATGACCGGCAACAATATTAATATTGCAATTAAGCAAATTAGGTACTTTGTTGAACTAGCCAAAAAATACAAACATTTCGCAAATTGCAGAAGTTGTATTGTGTTTGAAAGGCTTAAAGTTTATTTTTGAACCTAAAATATCTCATAAAAATCAATAGTTTCAGCGACACTTCACTTTCAGGATCATTCTCCTTCAAAGTGTAAATTTTATACGTGTAAGCCCCCGGTTTCCAAAAATAGTGGGAGGGCTTACACGTACATCACTGTTAAAAATTCGAGGAGTAAATGGCTAGCGGAGTTGAGAGTGAATATAATTAATCCGTACCGCACAGAAACAAAATCTTAACCCATGCTCAATCCGGAGTTAAAAAGTCGTGACGGGACTTCTTTCGGAGCTTATGTTCGGAGCTGCGTTCGGAGAAAACTTGCAATCACTCTCTTCGCAGTTGTTCGCCACATCATGGCCACAAGAGTGCGAACTCGAAAACATGAAAATTCTAGAATAAAGAATTCTAGATGGTCGCGTGTCACGTCAGTGCGATTTGTTATCTAATATTTTGAAAACCCGGTAAGAAGGCTTGGATAGAATAAGATTAAAAATTTTCTGATTCTAACGTGAAAGCAGAGGTATTTCTATTATTTTTAATACCTGATTTTCCCTTTAGGCTTCAATGTAAAAAAATAGAATAGGTTATCTTAAAAATGCAATTTCCGGCTATTCATATAGCGTTAATGACATCTCTCTCGTATTCCGTAAAGCAGGATACATTTGAAGTGTATTTAATTTACTCTAATTCCTTCAAGAAATGTGTGCATAAAATTGTTTGAATTATCCATTTTGAAATATAAGTTAGGAAGGGTCTATTTAAATGAATTCAAGTTTGCACTTCGGAGAGATCAAGTGATTTGAATTCAAGAAATTTACATTGGATTTATATTTAATGTATTATCCTCAATTTCAATATAATGAACTGAATTGAGTGTAATACATTTTGTGATACCTAAATTCCAAATATAATTTATGTGTTTTTGAAAAATTAGTTATCTTAAATCAATTGAAAATTTGAATTCAATGTAGATGAAATAAATTTTAATATGACTTTAATAATTGTATATGCACATTGCATAGTAATAGTAAATAATTTACTAATTGTGAATAAATTGTATGTAAATTCGAAATTATATTTTTCAAAGTGTATTGACAAGAATAACAGTTGCTTCTTCCTAATACTGTTTCTGATATAAGAGAACGGAGGGAAAATTAGGTATTCACCGGAATTGCCTTTTTCAATCCTATTCTAGATAGATAAACGTTTATTTTTCAGCCTGCTGGCCTTAAAAAATTGACTTGCTTACACTTCCATTTTTACAGAATTTTCTTAAAACTAACCCTTAAAGACTAACATCCATCCATTCCTTATCTCTAAGTCGCACGCTTTTATCGCCTTGCCTTCCTCGCTTCGCCTCGCCTCGCACGCATGTCCCTACTTTTTCGCATTGCCTCGCTTGCCAACCTCTGTTTTCGCTCTAATACCTACTACTTATCTACTATTTACAATATTTACATGTTACTTATATCTACTTTCTCTCCTATTTACAATCTTTCCGTCTCCATTTCTCTTCCTCCTGCCTTCTCTACATCTTCATCTTACCCAACACTCCCTTCACCCATGCTACTGCCCTTTTTCCCCCTTTTCATGCAACAGTGCCTCCATGCTTATCTCACTTCTTTCCACCTCCACGCATTCCTCCAACCAGTGCTCCACTCTTGCATCCCCCTTTCCACACAGTTCACATATCCTCTTCTCCCGAGGGAGCCAGAACCTATTGAAACCCTCCATACACCCACACCTCATCCTCGCTATAAGTTCCTGACTTCCTTTCTCCCTAACCAGCCTACTTCCCCCCTCTTCCAAAAATTTCTCCTCATATTTACACGTCCTGCTCCCTGCGAGAATCCCTACACTCGTTTTCCCCGTCTTCCTCCTGACAATATAATTAGGCGTGTTCCTTGCCAACCCCAGGGTCCACTTTACATACTTCTCCTGCGTTCTATTTACCTCTTCACTTTCCTTCCACCCCCACACCTCCACTCCATACAATAGCACACTCATCACTAGCGAATCAAACAGCTTCATTCTCCGTCCAAAATCATCTGCGAATAGCTTCTTTCCCAACCCCCACACCTGCCTCATCACCACATTTGCTCTCCTCACTCTCTCTTTTATGTGGCCATCCACTCCCCCATTCCTCCGAAACACGAAGCCCAAGTACACAAACTCTTTCACCTCCTGCACCTCCTTTCCCTTTCCCTTCCACTTCCACTCTCCTCCCTTATCCCTTCCCCCTCCTTTTCTGAACACCATAACCTTGGACTTTTCCGCATTCAACTCTAACCCCTTCTTATCCAGGTATCTTCTCAACCTCATCATCTCCTTTAAGGCCTCCTCGCTATTTGCCAGCAACACTATGTCATCTGCATACGCTAGTGACCAAATTCTAACCCCTCCTATTCTGACTCCTCCTACCACCCTAGCCTCCAGCTTACTTTCCATATCCGCAATTAAAATCGCAAACAGCGTTGGGCTCAGAGGACACCCCTGCCTTAACCCCCTATCCATCCAGAATCCCTCCAAAATCCCCTCCCCTCCTCTTACCTTGTCTTTGGTCTCTTCATATATCTCCCTTACCCTCTCAATTAGGCCTTTTTCTACTCCCCTATCTTCCAATCGCCCCCCACAACCTCCCCCTATCCACCGACGGAAACGCGCCTTTGAGATCCACAAAAAACGCGTACACTCTCTTCCCCTTCTTCGCTAATTCTCTATCCACCACGTGCTGCAGAACGTAGATATTGTCGATAGTACTCCTACCCGCCCTAAATCCCGCCTGCGTCTCCGGTAATATTCCTTTCCCCTCGAAATCCTTCCGCAGTCTCTCTGCCACCACCATCGCGTATACTTTATACGCCGTATTCATTAGCGTGATCCCTCTATAATTTTCCTTCCTATCTCTATCTCCTTTCTTATACAGTGGCACTATTAACCCTTCTCTCCACCCTCCTGGGAATCCCTCGCCCCTCCATACTTTCTTCACTACCTCCTTCAGCCTCTCCCTAACCTCTTGTGTACTAAACAGCCATCCTTCGTTCTCCACCCCATCCAACCCTGCTGCTTTTGACCTTTTCAACTTCCTTATCTGCTTCTCTATCTCTTCGTCATTCAACTCCTCCATCTCTGCCTCCCCCGTTCTTCTACTTCCCCCGTCCGTCTTACTTAAATCTGAGCCCTGGAATGATTCTTTAAAAATTCCCTCCATTCCTCACTCCCTATCTTCTCGCTCCCCCCACCTCCCTTCCTTTCCTTCCACACCCTATTTCCCTCTTCCATCTGCTTCATTTTAGCATCTTTTTCTTCCCTTTCCCTCTCTAACCCCTCTACTCTCTCCCTCATCTCTTTCATCTTCTTTTCCCATTTCTCATCTCTAATTCTCAATTCCTCCCTCAACCCCCCGATCTCGCCTATCAGCATACCGAGCGCCTCCTTCTCCACATTTACCGGGAAGTAAAATCTGTCGACGATAAAATGAGTGAGCTATGGCAACCAGACAAAGTGGGTGAGAATTGCATGTATGAATCGGATTGGGATACGAAGAATTCATAGACGCCGGTAAATATAATTGTATATAATAATAATCATGAACATATCCATGGTGCTTTTGAATTTTTTTGTACGATTTAAAAAAATGGTGTGGATTATTTCTTTTAAAATTGATGAAGAAATGCTTGGAAGATTGTTCCCAATACGCTTTCGGAGCATTCAAGAAATGTTCCTGGACATTTATGAGTAAGTGGCTTTAGTATTAATTTTTAATAATAAAAGATAGGTTTCTTAATTAACTTATTTGCCTTATATACAAATGTAACCAATTTCAAACAGGAATAATCCACACAAGTTCTTTGAATCGTACAAAAAAGATTCAAGAGCATCATAATTATTATAAAATACAATCATACTTGCCGGCGCCTATGAATTCTTCGTATCCCAATTCGGATTCATAATCAGTTTTCACCCACCTTTTCTGGTTGCCATATCTTTTCAACGTCGACATATTCCACTTTTCTGAATATTAAATAACGAATCGCATTGACGCGACACGCGACCATCTAGAATTCTGGAGTTTTACCATCAAATATATTCAGAGTACTGGAATCTATTTTTAAATAGTGAAATACTCCCTTCAGCGTTTCCTTCTAGCGATATTTACTTCTTAAAATCAACTCCTGATAGTGTCGTGGGACAACTATAGGGTCAGAAACGGAGTTGATTGAAATAACTCCGGACAGTGCAGTTAGGGAGTTCTTTTCCAAGAGTTTCATTTCAACTCGTCTTCTCCTAATCCGCTTGCCGTTTATTCAAAACGGTGGAACTTTTATAGGGTATGCTTCGGAGTTGATTTTTCCTCCGTTTTTTTAACAGTGTAAAATGTACACTTTGACGTAGAATGACCCATCAATATAATTTTCGATCATAACGCGAAGGACGGAATATAAAATTTAGATAATTTTCGTTTTATAAGAAAATGCCTACGAACCCTTCTAGAAATAATTAATTGAAAACAATTCAGAACGATATAAAGAAATTTGAATTGTTTCTAATCGTGTTTATTAATCGTGTGTGCACGATTGGGAACGATTGAGCGTTGCAAAGTTTCAATTGTTTCCGCAATCGGGCCAATCGGTAGTAGGATTTGGACGTTATGAATTGTCAATTTGATAGCAGAACTTTCGTCTCGCGGGAATTATTTGAAAACGTTTATTTACTTTTTTTTCAAATGAAAATGTAACTATTATTCAATTTGAATGTTCCATAATTTTAGTTAAAAATTCATCTCTTTTTCTTTAAACATTCTTTTTTTTTGCTAAAAATGTATTTATTCGATTTTTCGTAGCAAAATGTTTTTTTCAAGTTTGAAATTCGTCTTTTGGTAGAAATTTATCTTCTTGGTCCAAAATTCAATTATTCTAGTTAAAGGTTCATCATTTCAGTGAAAAAATCATCTGTCTGGTTTAAAATTCAACTATTTCAGTTAAATATTTACAATTTCATTTGAAAATTCATCTCTTTTTTTGTTTGAATGAACATTAATTTTTTAACTTGAAATTTAATTATTTCAGTTTTGGTTGACAATTTTGTTTTTAGTAAAAATTAATTTTTTTGCTTGAAAATTCAACTATTTCAGTCGAATATGCATCGTTTCAGTTGAAAACTCTTATGTTTGGTTTACAATTAATTTTTTCTACTAAAAATGTTACTATTCCATTTTCAGTTGAAAATTATTATTTTTCAGTTCAAAATTCAACTATCTGGTTGAAAATGTATCTTCTTGAATGAAAAAATCAAATATTTCGTTAAAAGTTCATGTATTTTGTTGAAAAATTGTATTTCTTTTTTACAAACTAATTCTTTTTATCTGAAAATTAATCTTCTGGTTCAAAAATTCCTCTTTTTGGTTGAAAATTCAAGGGTTCCAGTTAAATATTCATACATTTAGGTGAAAATTGATTGATTTATTTTTTCAATTTAACTATTCAGTTGAAGATTCACAATTTTATTTAAAAATTCATCCCTTTGGTTGAAAATTCAACTTTTTTGTTGAAAATCCGTTTTTTTTTTTAATTAATTTTTTCAATTGATAGTATAACTATTTCATTTTTTTCGTGGAAAATCAATATTTTTTAGTGGAAACTTTAAGTAATTTTTTTAAATTGATTAATTTTTCAATGTTTTGCTCTGTTGTATTGAAGAATATTTAGAATGAACGTCATGAATTAAAATAAATGTTTGCGTTTTGCGGCAAACACGAATTTGTTACTTTTAGTTGGCCGCCGAATCGCCACAATGAAAATGTCCGTGCTTGGGGAAGGAAATTCAGTTGTTGCGATGATTCCTGCTGTATTTAATACAATTTTGAAATATTTCACATGTAAATACCACAAATTTTAATGTTTAATCTCAAAAATAGTTTAATCTGTAACAGTTTTTGAATAGTTAAAAGTCCATTTCTGTCAATTATTGTTAATTTATTTAACTTTTCACTTACAGAAAGCCTTCTGAACAATCCAATATTATACAATAAAAAATTTGAAACCTTTGGAATTCAAAGATTTCAAGATCAGGCATTGCAAACCAAATTATTTGAAATATTCAAAATTGAGTATTTTAAATATTCAAAACTAGAAATTTTCGAGAGTTTCAAATAAAACATATTTATAGATTCCAAATTGTTATACTGAAAGGCATTTAAAAAGCTTGGATAAGTTTTTCTATTAAAAATTAAAAGCATTTAATGAGTTACCTACAACTTATTTAGCGTGAGTTTCAAAATATTGGCGCCATCCTACGTTCTAATGATTCCAATCGTTTTCAATTGGGTATCCATTATTCTGAATTAGTGGTTAAGTTGTCACTAAAGCATTTTAATATTGCGATAATTATTTACAAGCGGTTTTTTACGCTTTCAAACCAAAAAATGTCAACAATATGAATTTAAAAAGAAGTATATAAACGGTTTACAATAACATACCCGCTAAATCAAACTACTACTGCCTACTTGATGAAGAAACTATATCACTGTCACATCATTAGGTGGCATGAGTTTTGCGTACTCTTAACCCACATACTTTCGAGTCTTCATTCGGTATAACGCCTGATGGATCACTGCAGGCAAGTGCATTCACTCAATACAACCCGATTGGAAACAATTGATACAATTGGCAACAATTTAAACCGATTCAACATTTGATCACACTTAATTGTTATGAATCGTGTCCAATCGATTATTTCTAGAAGGGAACCTTTCGGATACAATGTGTCTGTATATATTCCCTGTACTTTCTGTTCTTTAATATTTAGATTTTTGGATGTATATATATCTTACAGTTGAAAGGATGTTATCTCTCAATTCGAATCTGCCTTCAATAACAACCAAAAAATTCTTCAATTTCCATATTGGCTACACGTATGTATACGAATTATGTACAAATGATATAATATGAATAATGAATCAACAGAAAATTGTCCCAAAATTTCAAGTTTAACAGAATAGCCTAAAGTAAAATATGTGTTTCATAGTACTATATGTTATCGGTGTTTATAGCCCACAAAGTTTGTTTCTCACTAGAAGCTTTGAGAAAAATATATGAGTAGAGAACGGCGAATCGTCATTTTCCCTCAAATATCAAATGTGATTACATTGAAGGTGAAAAATATACTCTCATTCGAACTCACAAATGGCTTTTGAAAAATTAAGAAAGGTAAACTATCTCAATCAATAACGGGAAAACTATAAATTTCTAAAAAAATTTTAATTTCTGAATATTATGATAGAAGTTTTGGTTTCATAACTTAGTTATCGGAAGTAACATTGTCATCTCTCGTCCCTCGATATGCAATACACCTCGCAATACACTAAATAGTTACATGGGACGAAAGGCGACATCGTTATTTATTCACACTTGTCTTATAATATACAATTGTGTCTAAAATTGTCTTAATTTTCAAAATGAATTAAAAATTTTAATCATGCTCCGGTTACCTTATAAAAATTATTCACTCATCAAAAAATTTTCACGCAATTCCTGAATTGCATATGGTCACTCGTTTTTTTTTCTTCAAATTTTTCATCTTTTTTTCTACATCGGCAGTTATTTTATCACTTTCAAAAACTCGTTTAATGAAACAAGATGCCATGAAAATAGGACGTCAGCAGTAAGTTAATTATCACTAAGTACGATTTGCAAAATGTTTGTATTTTTTGGCTAGTTTAACAAAGTACCTAATTTGTTTAATTGCAATTTTAATATTGTTGCCGGTCGTACAACCTTTTGAAAATTTGAATTTTTTATATTTCGACTTTTCCAATTGTTTTTTACCCAACAACGCAACACTTGCAATTCTTGCAGGAATTTTATGAGTGGAATTGCAAAAAATGCAACATTAATTCAAAAAACGATGATGTGCGTTGTGCATACAGTTTTGCAAATCATATAATAGTCTCTTTTCAATGGAAAGAAGCAGAAATAACATTTTGCAAAACCTTCAGTATTTTCGCTGGGGAGTCATAAACAAAATAATAATTTTTTTATAATTAATAATGTTGCCAAGTAGTAAACGGTTTGCAAATCTAATATGATGTTAGTGCTAAGTTAATTATTACTCAGTACGATTTGCCAAATGTTTGTAATTTTTGTCTATTTCACAAAAGTAGCTAATTTGTTTAATTGCAATTTTAATATTTTTTCCGGCCGAGCAACGTTTTGCAAATTTGATAATTTCCCATTCTCGACATTTCTAACATTTGATACCCAAAAACACAGCCTTCGCAATTTTCGCTGGAATTTTAGGAGTCGTATTGCAAAAAATTTAACAAGAATTTGAAAAACTATAATTTGCGTTATTTCTTTAGTTTTGAAAATCATATAATAGTCTCTTCTCAATGAAAAAAAGCAGAAACAACATTTTGTAAAACCTTCGATATTTTCGCTGGGGAGTGATTAACAAAATAATAATTTGTTCATAATTAATAATGTTGTATCACGAACGTTTTGCAAATTTAATACAAGATAGAGACTGAATTTATAATTACTCACTCAAGTTTGTAAAATGTTTCAAATTTTCGTGAAGCAATGGGGGTAAAATGTTGCAAATTAATTTTTTTAAACAAATTGCCGACCCGATCACATTTTGCAAAATTTTATTTTATGTTCAACATATAAAAAAACAACTATAGAATTTTTTTGAATACCTTCGAAATTTTTGTTAAATGACTCAATTTTTATGTCTAATTCCACTGGTCTATGTGAGAAACAGCACAATATTCGAGCTCAACACATCATCATGTCAAAGTTTCACAACGAGAAGGAGGTGCTCCGTCAAATTGCTAAAGCCAGTAAAGCAATTCGGCGTAAACATCGAATGCTAAGAATGGGCAAAGAAGCCACTGAAAAGATAATAAGTGAAACGTTTAAGCCAATCGTCATGCCACTACAGAAACTGTTTGACATATCGAATCCTTCAGTCAAAAAGAAAGTTAAACAAAATGAGCCTGTAAAGAAAAAAGATGAGGAGGAGGATGGGCAGGAGGAGCAGAAGGACGACGACGATAATGTTTCCTTTATGCCTGCTGATGCTGAAGAAGAGCAAGATACAACTATGCTTCAAGAAGATGCCGTGACTGAGCCTGCTGATAATTACGAGTATTTAACAAACAAATTTCTCAGGATGCTGCAACAAAATAAGAAGCAGTATTTGGATATGGTTTATGGTGTGCGTAAACTCAATGATGGCAGACTAATGATTGGTGACAAACCCATCAGTTTTGAGGGACAATATATCAATATTGATGGTAAACAATATCTGAAAACCGTTGGTCTGTTTGAACTTCTGTTTAAACAAAACCCAGAAGAATCCCACATAAGCACTGACGATCGAGACAATTATAAGAAACAAAAATAAGTACAAGAACTTTATTTCAAAACTGTTCAACGTATCACGCAGACGATCGTCCAAAGGTGGAGGTTCTCCACCACAGTATATGGTAGCAAGAAAAAATGTTAAGACTGACTATGTCTACTGGGACAAACCTAACGAACTAGTTGATCGTCTTCGTCTACTCCTAGCGTCTCAGGCAGCAGGCAACCCGAGTCACAACAATGAAATTATATCAATCATTGAGGAACTGCGGGAAGCCGAAATCATATATTAGGAGGGTACTCATAACCCTATCGTCAGTATTACGATGAGTATCGACGTGCTTGGACGTCACCTGGATCGAACCGCTACAGGAAGCCGACGGCCGCCTGGTGTTGGATTCAAGATTACCTCTGACGGCCATTACGAGGTAGATGGCAAGAGAGTTTGTAACGTTAGTGAGGCCCAAGCACAATACGACGCAGTCAATTTGGGACTTGTATAGCGTATTATACAAAACGAGATACGTACTGTGTAACAAGTCACATCATCTATGCGAACAGATATTGACAATAATAGGTTGATGATACGTTTACTCGAAGAATCAATCAACGAAAAACTCACAAATCTGCAGATTGATACTCAACAAGATTGGTCAGTCCGTAACACTGAACTCATTGCCCAGTTGGACGCTCGATTAAACGAACTCGAGAAAGGACAAGGAGAAATTGGCAGTAGTCACAGAACTACATAAACCTGCTAGAAAGAATTATCCACGTCGTGATGTGCAAACGCGTGGTATAGGCGACACGTGGCCTGGGCGGTTCCTGTTAAAAGCAAGAGTGGACCAGATGTCACTTCAGCAATGCAATATATACTTGAGCAGGATCGTGTACCAAAAAACTTACACACCGATGAAGGCAAAGAATTTTATAATTCACATTTTAAAAAACTCATGCAACGATGTAGCATAAATTTCTACTCAATGCAGAGTACTCTCAACTCCAAGTACAACAATACAATATACCGAGGAGAAGGCCAAAGTTCAAAGTTGGTGACAAAGTTCGAATCAGCAATTGCTGACTTTTTTGCACGTTTTTGAGAAAGGATACACTCCAAACTGGACAACAGAGATATTCACTGTGGATCGAGTTATGCTTACGAATCCAGTGACGTACAGGCTCAAAGACTATCAAGAACAACCCGTTGCTGGTGGATTTTATGAGCAAGAACTTCTCAAAGTTAAACATCCAGACGTATACCTTGTGGAAAAAGTAATCAAGAAACGTGGTAACAAAATATTTATAAAGTGGTTAGGGTTTGACAGCTCACACAACAGCTGTATAGATGAATTAGATATGTAATCAACTTTGTGCAATGTTGAATCAACTTTTGTGCAATGTTGAATCAACGTTAAATCAGCATTGAATCAACGTTGAATCGATGTTGAAGCTATTTTGAATCAACATTAAATCGATGTTGAACCAATGCTAAACCAACGGTGAATCTACGTTAAATCGATGTTGAACCAATGTTAAACCAACGATGAACCAATGTTGAACCAACGATGAACCAACGATGAATCAATGTTAAACCAACGATGAAGAAATGAGTGCACAACTAACCATTACCTTATGTGTTAAATTTATGTTAATTCTACGCTTATACTAACTATATGTAAGGTGTTGAAAAATAAAAACAATTTATACACATATATATTGTTTTTTTTATTCAGTTAAATCATGATAACAACTATTCACAAAATAATTACATCATCAACATCGTCATCATCATCATCATCGATATCCACAATTTTGTAATGACCCCACGCAAGAGTATCCCCTTCTAGAAATAATTAATTGAGAACAATTCAAAACGATTGAAAGAAATTTGAATGGTTTCTAATCGTGTTTCTTAATCGTGTGTGCACGATTGGAAACGATTGGGTGTTGCAAAGTTTCAGTAAGATTTGGTGGTTATAAAGTGGCAATTTGATGGCAGCACTTTCGTCTCGCGGGAATCATTTGAAAACGTTTATTTACTTTTTTTCGAGGCAACACATTTTACGCAATATGTTCATGGAAAAAATTTAATAAATGTTTTGTAATAATTTCCGTGAGCTGGAAGTGCTGTCATCAACAAATTTGCTAATGAGGTGAAATTTTTCCATCAAATTATTAATTTCAATGTCTATAATTTCATATAGAAAACATGAAATTTATCAAATAAATTACTGAAAGTATTTTAGTAACAGAACAATTAAAATTAAATGAGAGTGAAGCTATTCAGATTCTTTCACAACTTCTAATATCCTACGGATATTAGCATTTTCACTTGTTAATTCGTCCCCCCCCCCTGTCCCAATATCACTCTCTTTCTCTCTCTCTTGGAAGATTGATTATTTTAAAAATTGAACTATTCATTTGAAAATGTATGTACTTTGCGGAAAATTGGACTTTTTTTGTAAAAAAAATTATTTTTATGTTTGAAAATTCATCTTTTTGGCATAAAATTCAACTATTCTTTTTCTTTGAATCTTTTTTGGTTGGAAATGATTTTTTTCAAACGAAAATGTAACTATTATTCCAGTTGACTGTTCCATAATTTTAGTTGGAAATTCATCCCTTTTTTCTGAACATGCTTTTTTTGCTAAAAATTCATCTATTTAATTTTTGGCAATAAGAGATTCATCTGTTTGATTTAAAATTCAACTATTTCAGTTAAATATTTACAATTTCATTCGAAAATTCATCTCTTCTTTTGTTTGGTTAATCATTAATTTTCTTAACATAGCATTTAATCATTTAAGTTTTTGTTGCCAATTTATCTTTTTTAGTAAAAATTAATTTTTTGCTTGAAAATTCAACTTTTTCAGTTGAATATTCATTGTTTTAGTTAAAAACTCCTATGTTTCGTTAAACATTTTTTTTTTTACTAAAAATGCTACTATTCTATTTACGGTTGAAAATTATAATTTTTTAAGTTCAGAATTCAATTATCTGTTAGAAAATTATTTGGTTAAAAATACATGTATTTTGTTGAAAAATTGTATTTTTTTGTTGAATATTCACAATTTTATTTGAAAATTCATCACATTGGTTGAAAATTCAACTTTTTTGTTGGAAATTTGTTTTTTCTTCGTTGAGAATTAATTTTTTTGATTGAACGTATAACTATTTCATTTTTTTAGTAAAAAATTGATATTTTCAGTAGAAAATTTGAGTATTTTTCAAAAATTGATTTATTTGATAATGTTTTGCTCTGTTGTGTTGAAAGATGTTCATAATAAACGTCAGGAATTGGAATAAATGTTAGCGTTTTGCAGCAAATACGAACTTGTTACTTTTAGTTGTCCAGGAAAATTGAAAAACTTTACCAGGAAGAACCGAGAATTTGAAATCGTCTGCCGAATCGCCACCCTGAAAATGTCTGTGCTTGGGGAACAATAACCAGTTGTTGCGATGATTTCTGCATGTATTTAATACAGTTTTGAACCATTTCACCTGTAAATACCACAATTTTTATTGTTTAGATGCAAGAATAGTTTAATCTGTAACAGTTTTTGAATAGTTGAACCTCCAATTCCATTCCTGTCAATTATTGTCAATTGATTAACCTTTTTAATTACATAAAGCCTTCTGAACAATCTAATATTGTACAATAAAAAATTTGAAACCTTTGGAATTCAAAGATTTTAAGATCAGGCATTGCAAACCAAATTATTTGAAATATTCAAAATTGAGTATTTTAAATATTCAAAACTAGAAATTTTCGAGAGTTTCAAATAAAACTTATTTATAGATTCAAAATTGTTATACTGGAAGACATTTAAAAAGGTTGGATCAGTTTTTCTACTAAAAATTGAAAGAATCTAATGAGTTACCTACAATTTATTTAGTCTGAGTTTCAAAATATTGGCGCCATCCTACGTTCTAATGATTCCAATCGTTTGCAATTGGGTATCCATTATTCTGAATTAGAGGTTAAGTTGTCAGTACAGCATTTTGATATTGCAATAATTATTTACAAGCGGTTTCCTGCGGTTTCTACCCAAAAAATGTCAACAATACGAATTTAAAGAGAAATAAATAAAAGTCTTAGAATAATATACCCGCTAAATCACACTACTATTGCCTAACTTGTTAAAGACACTATATCACTCTTTCACATCGATAGGTGGCATGATTTTTACATACTGCCTCTCGACTCCTCATTCGGTATACCGCCTGAACAAACATTCAATTTTTTATACTCGAAATTTTTGTTGAATTATTAAAAATTGAATTTCCAACTTATCAACACGTGCGCGTCATGTGTGTTACAAACGAAAACTGCAGAGGGCGCACTGCAGGCAAGTGCATTCACTCAATTCAACCCGATTGGGAATAATTGGCACAATTAGCAACAATTAAAAACGATTCACCGTTTGATCACACTCAATCGTTATGAATCGTGTTCAATCGATTATTTTTAGAAGGGTCAGTACTATTTTTTAATAACAATCGCTTATCGTAATGAAGACTAAGCGCAATTTTGATTAGCTTAAAAGTTTCAACGTTGTGAAGTCTGCATCTTATTGCATATTGTGTTCTAGATTGTACAGTCGAGTTTCTTAGGCATTCAGTATAGTCATCGAAGGTGATTGATTTCTTTACAACGGCCGCTTTCACCCCTTTTGCTTCTTCAGCAGTCTTCACCGTTGACGCGGATACTGTACATCTTGCTCCGCAAGCCAATAAATTCCGTAATAATTTGACCTGAACATTCATCTTTCATGAGACCTAAAAATTTCTTATTGACTTGCGGCATTCCGAAAACATTGTCTCGAGTATAGTCTGATGTATCGAATTGGCATACATTGTTTTTCATATCCTCTTTCACATCAGCGTAAATGTCATCACACTTAACTTCGTATATCAAACTGTCCGTATCGGTGTAGAATAGTTTACAATTGTTACCATATTTTTCACACATGTAGCCGTAGTGGAAGATATAGATCAGGATTTTAGATACATCAAGCACCGTAAGCCCGACATAGTTTGTTTTATTGAATAGGACTTGAGTTTTCCTTAATTCAATAGCCACTAGATTTTCACAAAATATTGCTCGACTGTGGAAATTTGGTTTGGTTATGAAGGCTTCTACTCCATATCTACTAGGGTGGGCCGAATTACACGAAAGTTTCTGAATCGAATCGTAATAGCGCAGAAAAGTTGCTACTCATCGCCCTGAACGAAATACATTTTTTTTCTAAATCGGACCATATCTTCCGGTCGCACATCGCGTTCAAAGTTTCGAAAAATCGTCAAAAATTGAACACGTTTCATGATTTTTTCTTAGTAAGTTATACTAATCGAATTTCATTCAAAATCGGTATGTGACCTCTTCTAAATATCCTTTGACTAAAAAAAACATTTCCCTTCTCACTCCCCTCTCCTTTAAGGGTGGGGGAGGGGCAAATATCGTAAAAAGGAGCCATTTTATGGTCGTTATTTTCCTCGTGTGAAGTGTGCTGGTGCGATCGGCTAAGGCGTTAAAAGCGTTAAAATATATTATATTTAGAACAGTGTTACGTAAATATACATCAGTCGCAATATGATGAGATGGGAGGGGGAGGGGGGGGTGAGCCTCAGCGAGGGTTGACCAATGGCCAAGCTAGGTGGGCGACAGCCGGTTCTAGGAATCCACCTTACCGCTGCGCGCAACGTGCCAAACAGACAAGTCGAGAAGTGTCGAATTTTAGTGTTTTACTGTGCATTTTAGTGTTGATCAGTGAAGGAGTTTGATTGACAATGACGTCGAGGACGCTCGGTCAAAAATTTCATGGTCCGTTATTTGGACCGCCTAAAAGTCTGAACAAACAAATTCTCTGCCTTCGCATGCTGCTGTTTTGCTACGCTGCCAGCATGTTAGACATTATTTAGCCCTGGCTTCGGCCAGTCCAGAACAGGATGTCAGCTTCTCTGCAGTAGCTAATGTCGTTGCTGATGATATAGAGTCCATTTACACTAAGGCATCTTTGCCAAAGGTCTCTCGCACTAGAATTATACAACTTATCAAAACTCTTCACGATAAGTATTACTACGTCCGTAACAAGTTAAACAGGGACAAAAAATACCTGGCAACGCAAAAAGAGTACACACAATACATTTCTGACTGTCAAATAAAGTTTTTTGACAGTCAGAAATGAATGGGGTGTACTCTTTTTGTTTTTTTCAGGTATTTTTTGTCCCTGTTTAACTTGTTATAGTCCGGGGAAATTAGCTCGAAAAAGGTCGATTTCCAGAAAAAAAAGGTATAGTTTTTTTTTCTTCACAATCATGTCCCTGAAGGCATTAGAAATTAATA
>CAKNXH010050955.1:0-18412 GCA_932178445.1 Andricus quercusramuli
CCCACTCTGACACCCCGTGCCGCATCTAGGCTTATAATATCTTTGCTCCGGAAAAAGGGTTATGTAAGCGGAGCGCCTACTCAACCACAGCCAGAACAAGCCGGCAACAGAGAAAGAGAGGCGAGACTGAGACCAACCTTGAACAGACATCCAACAGAGGAAGAGCAATGCTTCAGGACCCGAAGAAACATCAAAATTTAGGTTTCTCCCAAGTCCACAGTGGGCTGGGAGACCACCGAAAGTGGCCAAAGTCAAATTTTGTTTGGATTTACATTAAACTTGGTATAAGGGGGTTTTTGAGGTCGCTGATTTTGAATTTCACGTCAAAATTAATAAATTCAAAATGGCGGATCCAATATGGCGCCTGAAATTTCTAAATTTTTACTTATTCATATGAAACTTGGTGTAAGGAGGTTTTTGAGGTTGCTGATTTCCAATTTGACATCAAAATTCATAAATTCAAAATGGGGGTCCAATATGGCGCCTGAAATTTCTAAAATTGTACATGTTCATATGAAACTGGGTATGAGGTGGTTTCTGAGGTCGCTGATTTCGAATTTCACGTCAAAATTCATAAATTCAAAATGGCGTATCCTATATGGCACCTGACATTTCTAAATGTTTACTTATTTATATGAAACTTGGTGTAAGGAGCTTTCTGATTTCGAATTTTACTTCGAAATTCTTAAATTCAACATGGAGAATCCAATATGACGCCTAAATTTTTTTTTTTTCATTTGTATTTGTATTTCTATTCGTATTTTTACATATTTGTATCGAACTTTGAAATGAGTCCTCTTGCCTCTAACTAAATATCTCCGTCCACGTCAAACTTTTCTTCGTCGGTTAATTCGAGTTCGTCTAAGTAAAAATTTAGAAATGTCGGGCGCCATATTGGATCCGCCATTTTAAATTTATTAATGTTGACGTCAGATTCTAAATCAGAGACTTCAGAAACCCCCTCATACCCAGTTTCATATGAATATGTAAAATTTTAGAAATTTTAGGAGCCATATTGGATCCGCCATTTTGAATTTAGGAATTTTTATATCAAATTCGAAATCAGCGACCTCAGAAACCTCCTTACACCAAGTTTCATATAAATATAAGTAAAAATGTAGAAATTTCAGGCGCCATATTGTATCTGCCATTTTGAATTGATTAATTTTGACGACAAATTCGAAAGCAGCGACCTCAAAAACCCCCTTATACCAAACTTCATATAAATCCAAACAAAAATTTGACTTTTGGCCACTTTCGGTGGTCTCCAGCCCACTGTGCACGCTCAACTTCATTCACTAATATCTTCGTCAAATGTCAATGGTGGCAGACGGTGGCAAATAACCTGATAGTAAACATCATAATGAACCTAAAAGCACTATAGAACTTCAGATACCAGGTGTAACCTCGGGGAACTTTTGATTCAAAAATTGTCTATTGCTGTGAATTCCTTAAATGCATGAGTACAAAGTGAGAGGATTCAAAACCGAGCTAAAATTTGGATTTATTTTCTATAACGTAATTATTTAATACCACTCTAATAAGCAGCAATGATTTTAACATTTTGGTTCGTAACATCATGAACGAGTTTTTCAAAGTTTTTTTCCAAAAAACAGTAACAAAAAAAAGAAACATTTCTTCAATTCATAACGCTCCAGAATTAAGAGGACTAGTTAAAGTATCATTAAATTTGGTGAAAAGTTTCTTCAACTCATCTATATTATGAAAAATAATTCTTCCATTAATAACTGTGAAGTTGCCTTTTGGCCACTTTTGGTGGTCTCTCAGCCCACTGTGAAGTCCAAAGATCTGGCTGAACTGGATGACGAGCTTCGTGGAGATTTTTCCGAAGAATCCGATCTCTGGACTATCAATTGTGGCGTGTACAATGCAGCGAGAGCTTTGGCAGATGTAAACCATGAAACACAACCAACGGTTGATCATAAGACCAAAAGACGAATGCATCAACTCAGCATAAAGATAGGCTGGGTAAGACAGTACGCGTCCCGCATTCAGTGTGTAATTGACTACATAACATCTGGCATGACTTTCATTGACAAGGTTCGACAGTTCGCGCGTGAACTGCAGATCCGTCATCACGCAATCAACAAGTTAAAGATACTGACCTCAAAGCAGCAAATTGTTGACAGAATACGAGTACTATCTAACGCTAGGAGAAGTCTAGAGCGGAGAGAGGGGTGGGTCAGAGAAAATCAACAGTTTTTATCTGACCCATCTAAACTCTTCGAAAACCCTCCAGTTACTGTCGACCATCCGCCCAAACCAGAGGAGATCGAAGCATTTTGGAGAGAAGTCTACGAAGTTCAACATCCACTTTAAGACGGCTCAAAGAACATAAATAGCTTCAAGGAGCTGTGCAATGCCCTCATAAAACCTGAGGAGGAATCCCCACCTATCACTACCGAGGAGGTGAAAAACGTATCAAGAGGCATGAAGATATATTCCGCTCCGGAACCAGATGGTATCAAGACCTTCTGTTGGAAGAAGTTTCCTTCAACCCACCAGCATCTGGCCCGAATTTTCACATCATATCTAAAGTCGGAAGAGCCTATTCCAGAGTGGTTGGTGGAAGGCCGCTCAGTGCTCCTGCCGAAGACGGGTAATTTAGCTGACCCTAAGAATTACAGGCCAATAACTTGTCTGAACACACTGTATAAGATCTTCACAGCTATCCTAAATGATAGGATTGTTCGGGTAATTGGACCTGTGTGGCGAGATGTTCCGTTCGTTCGATCCGCCAGGGAAGAGATAGGTAAGAATGGATGTCATTTTTGAGTTTTGAGTACCGCATATACTACACTATAATATGATATCCGCATCATAAACTGACATCGATTTTGACCTATCACTTACGGCTTACGCGTTATTTATTGATAATAATAACAATAAAGACAAATTACAACTAGCTCTAAAAATTGTCAAAGAGTACACTCAGGAGATTGGAATGGAGTTCGGGTTAGAGAGATGCGCCAAGGTTAATTTAAAGAAAGGAAAACTTAGTGGCATCTCCGAAGATCCTGAGCAGCCTTCAGGACGTGACATCTACAAAGGATACTCTCCGATGCAGATACAAACGTCTCATCCGACGGATATGGTCTTCCGAACTGTCGGCGAGGAACAAAGTATCTGCAACGAACATGCTTGCCGTCCCAGTAGTACTCTATTCATTTAGAGTAGTTCCATGGACGAAGGACGAGCTCAGATCCCTCGATATCGGGTCCCGAAAGGGTTGTGTACATGAACAAAAGCATGCACCTTAAGTCTTCTGTTCCATGACTTTACATCTCACGCCGTCAAGGTAGTATCGTGGGATATTGAATCTTGAATGTCTTCACTAAGGATGGGAAATATCGGTAAAATAATATATCTATACATATCGATATTTTCTGAAAAGATATCGATATTTATCTATAGCTTCCCCCTCCCTCCACCATCCTAACCTGACCCGAATCAGCGGTTCGGCGATTTAAATGAAAATAATGAGAAAGACAGTTTAGAAATACAAGTAGTTTATTGTATGTTTTTTGCAATGTAAAACAATACAAACAATAGTCTAAAAATACAATAAATATATTTAAATTACATTTATAATTGAAAGGTGATTGAAGATTTAGTTTTCAGTGTTTTATAAGGCACTGAAAATATTGCTTGTTGTAAAACTTGGATTATTGCAATACTTTATACAAACACAAATTCGAGTGCTTTCTAAGGCCCCGTAAGAACCTTTTTTGTTCATTTATTCGTCAATTGCAGAAACTCGAAGTTCTGTTTTAGAAATACAAGCTGTCTCCCACCAAGGAGGAAATGCTATGTTACGACCAAATAGTTTTGGTTTGCACAGCTACACTCACAGCACAGCTACACTCTACAAAGCTTCTATTTCAAACTGACAGTGAATACTGAATAACTGAAAGCAGTGGTGCTAACCATGATCCAAGAAGCATGGTCTCGCCACTTGGGGGTACGAAATACGTTCAAGCCGCGTCTCGTACAGCGGAAGACATCTTGGTTACCATGACAACGCAGAGACGCTTTCCTAACTACGATTGAAATGTTTTCGCGTCATGATGTAGCACACAGCGTTTCTCAAACTTATATACTTAAATGTAGATAATAAGAATGTAGTTAATACCTGTTTTAATTCTTGAAGATACATAGTTTTACATGTAATAGAAATTGTAAATTTGAAACTATTTTATCCCTAAAGGACACTTGGGATCACTGAGACACCATGGACTTTCAGATTTTTTTCAGATTGTCTCCTTACTTTTTCAAGTATTTTCATCGGATAGTTGGATTTTCATAGAGGTTTTGGAGCTATTTTTTTCTATTTATATTTGGAGGTGCGTTAAATGGTAATGCCGTCATTGCAACAACTTGCTTTTTCAGCATTAAAAAATAAAAAGATAAAGTGCCAGTCATTTAATGCGGGCCCCTGCATGTTGGCAACCCGCTTGAAGCCGCCGTTAGCAGACTGCAATGATAAGCACATTATTTTTGCATTTTTTTACGCTGAAAAACAAACTTTTTGCAATTACAGCACGACCATTTAACGTAAATTTTAACGTATCATTATAATTGCAAAAGTTTACATATTTATTTTGCTTCTTCTAATAATTATAATGCCACATTAATTTACCATTACTTTAGCATTACGTTGTAGCGTAAAGGCTCTTTTATACCTTCCGTCAATCGGTCGTCGACCAACCAATGTATCGAAATATCCATTCACACCTCCGCAAAATTCAGTGAAATCTAGTAATATTTTAATAAACTTTCAGTGAGTTTTAGAATAAAACTAAACTATTACTAGATTAAACTGAATTTTCCGAAGGTGTTAATGGATATTCCCATATGTTTGTCGGTCGACGACTGATTGACGGAAGGTGTAAAAGAGCCTTAATGCTTGCGTTCGGCCGGTCCGCCAGGGCAACTAGTACAAATTATTTATAATGATTTCTGTAGTAAAAAGCACAATACAAGAAAATTGTTCAACTGTCATTGTTCTTTTCAGAATCGATAGTGTAAATAGTATGGGATTATAATTCTCCAAATATGCTGCAAAGAAGCACTTAAATTTTTAAATAGCACGCTCTTTCACATTTCATACTCGTTATCAATATAAGACATATTTTTCTGATTTTCATTTGAGCTTTGTACGATTAGTTATAAGACTGTTTTCGAGTTTTTTCTGCAATTAACACTTGCAACGTTGAACCTGCTTTAAACTTCCCGCTTGACGTCCCTTTAAAAATGTCTTCCGCTGTACGAATTCCTACGGGCCATTTGATTGGTTCACTTTTTTTTAGATGCGCGTGGCGAGACCATGCTTCTTGGATCATGGGTGCTAACGGACCGCGACTTTTTCAACTGCGCAGGCGTCGCGCAATGGTGGAGTAAGGAAGAATACGAAGGTTCTCTTCGTCACTCCTTCTTTACGCAACGCCTGCGCAGTTGAAGAAGTCGCGGTCTGTCAGCACCACAGACTAAAGGTGCAGTCCCACGTGGGCAGAAAACGTCGGCGTAAAGCAGAAACTTATGAGAGTAAAAGGGACAGATAGATCTGTCCGTCTCGTTCACTCTTATAAGTTTCTGCTTTACGCCGACGTTTTCTGCCAACATGGGACTGCACCTTGAAAGTTGAAAATGAATCAACTGCGCAATAGTTGCGCGTGCCTTAAGTCCCGCTCATTGGCCTTTTAGGTTCTGTCCTTATTGCTTGCTTGAGTTTCCACTTGCAGGGGTTTTTTCAGGTTTCTCACCGAGTGCACTCGGGTGCACTCGGAACCGTTCAGCGACGCAAGGTGAGTGGGCGGATCGACCCAGGTGAACCGTTCAGAAATCACAAGAGTGGGGGTCACACGATGGGTGAGGGTGGAGTCCCATTGCACCGTCAAACTTGGCGCAAAACGAAAAATGTCAAATCACTAGACATTTCAGCCAATGATTTCCTCCTAGTAATCCAAAGAAACAATGACGTTCGCTGAAGCGTCTAGTAACTTGACGTTTTGCGCCAAGTTTGGCGCTGCCATGGGACTCCACCCTGACTTTCTCACCCGTCGAAAAAAGGTAGGTGGGTGCGAGTGAACACTGAAACTGGCGGGAAGAATCAGCGGGAAGTTGGAAAATTGGGCATATTTGAAATGAAATTTGTATAAACCCCGCGGTAGAAAGCAGAGTGAATTGTCAAGAGTGTGAATAAGTATACGGATGTGGATTTCGCGCCCGGGAAACACCTCGTTATTTTGGGAGAAGACCAAAATCCCATAGTAGCAAATCCTAATATTCTAACTGGCGTTTCCCTTGGGCCTCGAACTTGCAGGAAAGCATAAGAGGGCTCTAATTTTTGTACGTGAACATCAGGGACAACGAAAATGTAGATTCAATGGCAAAGAAAGGCGTGGCGCAAAGGCATACCCAGCTGAAAATTCCTGTACAGGAACCTCGGAGGATCTTGCACATGTTCCTGTACACGATACTGCACAGGAACACATACAGGTAATCTTTACGGTTCCTGTGCAGGAAGTTGGTGGAGGAAACTGTACATGATCCTGCAAAGGAACCTGTATACAAGCTAACCTTTGAATGGTCCTGTACAGGTTCCTTCACAGAGTCAATTGAGGTGTGGGTTCATGTATAGGAACATATTTAGGATCTTATACATGAACCTGCCTAGGAACTAATCCGCAAGGGTTCGCTGGTGGCTTGGCTCTCTCGATAGTGAGTTGGATCTTCAAGGGAATAAAAGGAAGGCAAGTTTATAGCTGTAAGCGACATCAGTTTTCGCAATGGCTTTCTGTGAAGGACCCTATACGTGTTTCTATACAGGATCCTTCCAAAGGTTCCTTTGACGGCTTTCTGCAAAGGATCCTATACACGTTTCTACACAGGCACCTGTACAGGATCATTTAAAGGTTCTTTTGTCGATGCAGGTTCCTTTGCAGGATCATGTACAGTTTCCTTCGCCAAATTCCTGCACAGGAACCGTTAAGATTACCTGTACAGGTTCATGTACAGGAACATGTACAGGATCCTTAGAGGTTCCTGTACAGGAATTTTCAGCTGGGTATATAGGTCTGGTATCAGTATGATATCAGTAACGCGCTACATCAGTGCTGCCATTAAAGAATGTGTCCAGAAGCAACATAAAAAATACTGGGAGCAAGTCGAGGGGTGTCAGCAAGCTGAGTCCACTCTAAGCCATGACCGTAGCAAGATTAAGGCTTGTGAAATCCTGAAGAGCCTAAGAAAGATGTGAGCACAATAGTGGGAAGTGCTGTAAATATACCGAAACTTTCATAGACGTTGTATTTCAGTGTCTGGCATATGTATTGTATTATATTGTATTGATTTCAGAAAGTCCCTAGTTTTCTTCGGTCTACTTGTCACGAATTATTAGTATTTTTATCAAATACTAACGATGTCAATATTTCGGTGAAAAAGATCATCTTTCTTGAGCTCTGCTAAGAGTCGAATCTAGGTCTTCCCTGAATAAATAATAATATTAATGTAAAACTAATTCCACTGAAGGTAAATATAAATTAAGCGCTCCCAATGGGTAACTGCTAACGTGGGATTTTTGATTTTATATAAAAGTTTAAAGATATCTTGTTTGAACTGATGACTTAAAGAGGGTATCTGCTAAGCTATACAGTCATTTATCACAAAGACGATAATCTTTTTTCAATAAATAATCGTTGCAGTTTGCAGGAGGAATTTTTAGTACTGACTTTTTTTAAATGAAGCCTAGACTGAGACTTATAACGAATAAATAAAGGGTATGGAACAATATGTGCTCAGTCTGAGAGCCGAAAATTAATCCAGTAGGAGTCCCCACCCCCCTTCAATATAAAAAATACAATACTATATAGAGTATAACCATGAGAAATAATATTAAGATGGTAGAAATTACATACTTCAGACAAATCAGTAGAAATTGGATGTTAAAATTTCTTTATTTCTGTCGAAGTTTCGAGAACTATAACGTTTTCCTCATCAGGACTTTGAAGTTCTGAAGTTATTAAAAATGTGATGAATTTTAAAAATGGAAACAGAACTTCAAAGTCCTGATGAGGAAAACGTTATAGTTTTCGAAACGTCGACAGAAATAAAGAAATTTTAACATCCAATTTCTACTGATTGGTCTGAAGTATGTCATTTCTACCATCTTAATATTATTTCTCATTAACTTATATCACTCAGACAAACAACAGCGCTTTAAAAACAGAGTATAACCATCTAATAAATAGAGGAAAAGTAGAACTTTTTATGCCTCAAAATTTGTGTCGTTTTGATATATCAGTTAGGGAAAGAATTTTTTAAGTTAGTATTAAATATCTTACCTGCAGTGGACAACTATCGGGCAAGATCTTCCTCTGTATGATTTATTGACTTTCCTGAAAATATTGATAAATCTTATGTATTTTGTCATCATTTCTTTCGAGGAAGACGGAGGTTGGTGATTGTTACAGGGGAGAAATCTATCCTTTTCTATTTAGTATTATTACTTTATTATATTCCACTTTCCAAAAATTGTATCTTTTCACCTCTTGTATCCTCATTTTTGTCTTACGCAGAAACACAGAAAATTATAGACTGCTGAATATAATAGGAATATCAAATCAGAAGACATTGTGTACATATTGCTCCGAAGAGAAAGAATGCAATGTGCATTTTTATTAGGGGTTTTGCAAAATAACGTCGGATCTGGTTGGGTCACCCTCGGGCTCGGTTCTGGTCGAGTTGGGCCGACGGGCTCAATCCGGAAACTTGTGATCAAGAGCTGGCCTGATCCGGCCCGTCAGAACAGGTTTTAAAAAGCACATTCCTAATTTTTATGTTACACAGGCCGACAAAAATGTACTTTTTTTGTACCCAAGGTGAAACCGATGGATTTTCATGTCCTACAAATTAAACCCGGTGTCCAGATTATTCCTACACGTCAGGATTTCGATATATCCTAACCCAAAAGTTAAAAAATAGCAATTTTCAGCCAGATTTGAAACAATATAACCCGAGCAACCATTTTTTTTTATAAAACAACCTATCCCAGCTAAAAATTTCGGATTCAGACATTGGTCCGAATCTATTCCATTCACGATTTTTTTTCCGAAATATGTCCGATCTAATCCGGAAACAGTCCGATTCTATTCAAAATTAATCCGCTGGTTTATGTTGTAATTTCGTGGAATGCAAGTGAAATCGGAAAATCGCCCGCTTAAATCCGAAATTCATGCGGTCAAAAACATTGACTCCGGAAGCAGTCCGATTCTATCCAAAATATATTCGTAGGTTTAAGTTGTAATTTGGTGACATTCAAGTGAAAACGGAAAATAATACTGCATAGTAGGGCGTATCGAAAAAATTAAATATTTCGTTTTCGTTTTTGGGTGGAGCGTCAGAAAAAAACCACAAAAGCGATAAGAAGGAGCAGTTGATGGGAATGATAATGGATTTGATGACGATGTGGAAAAAAGGAGTTTATAGTAATGATTATGGAATTGACGATGATGTGGAAGGAACAGTTTATGGGAATGATTATAATTGATTCAAATAGTTCTTGTTTTACTGTTCTCTAGACTGTATGCTATTATAGTACGTAACATTTCACTATTCAACATACTTCAGTCAAAAGTGTTCTAATTTTTTCCCTAAAAGTGCATTAAAAATGTAATCAAAAATGACTTCTCGTACAACTTTTTAGCATCCTGCTTTCGCTCATTTATAATTAAATACTCCATAGCTGTATCGAATTTCATTTTTTAGTTCAGTTTGCAATACCGGGTAAGATAAGGGTGTATTGCGTTCGCGAATAACTAGACAAATATCGGGCAAAGATGGATAAGATCTAAATTATTTGCATTCGTCAGAACGGACAAATTTCGGAATTAAACGGATGAGATCCGGATTAATCGCATTCCTAAAAATCGTACAAATTTTGGACTTGACCGAATTAATCGCATCCGCCAGACCATACAAAACATGGACATGGCCGAACACGACCGGGCAAAAATCAGACTAATTGCATCCGCTAGACCATATAATAGACGGTCATGACCGGACACTATCCAGATTCAACACATCCGACAAACCGTACAAAACACGGACATGATCGGACACAATCCGGATTAATCGTGTCCTTCAGACCGTACAAAACACGGACTCGACCGGACACAATCCGGATTTATCGCATCCGGCAGACCGTACAAGCAATGGACTTAACCGGACACAATTCGGACTAATCGCATCCGCCAGACCGTATACATAACCCTGGCGGACCGAACGAACGGAGCGGATACGCTACAGCGTATCCTTATAGTATCCGCATCGTATCCTCTCCGTATCATGCAAGAAAAACTCATTAAAAAGAAAAGATTAACATTTCACTTGTTGAAATTCGGATTCTACGTGAAATTTTGAGTTAAAAGGTCACAGAGTAATCGCAATAGTTTTTCTTGCAACATTGAAAACTTTTAATAAATATAATACTTATCGATGACGTGCGCTGGAGGCGACTTCAAACGCATCGTCATTCAGTAGCAATTCATAGGCTTTATCCGTCGACGATGCGTTTGAAGTCGCCTTCAGCCCACGTTATCGATAAGTATTATATTTTTTGAAAGTTTTTAATGTTGCAAGAAAAACTATTGCGATTACTCCGTGACCTTTTAACGCAAAATTTCACGTAGACTTCGAATTTCAATAAGTGAAATGTTCATCTTCCTTTTTTAATGAGTTTTTCTTGCATGATACGGAGAGGATACGATGTGGATACTATAAGGATACGCTGTAGCGTATCCGCTCCGTTCGTTCGGTCCGCCAGGGAACCCTGCTAAAAATTTCGGATAAGTTTCAGATTCCGCAATTAAAAAATTAAATATGACTCGGGACACCAAAGGTTTTCGGCCCGGCACTGGTCGTTTCTCACAAGCGCTAAAAATTTTCTTTGTTAGTATATAAAGAGCGTTTCAACCGATATACTGAGCGTGGGATATTCTACGTTAGTGAAGTGCGTTATATATGTAGTAGTGTTAAGTTGAGCTATAGAAATAGGTTTGTTTGCGTCAAATAAATGAAGAATGTATTTCTCGTGTGTGAACTGCTTATATAACCTTGTTCTATAACATTTAGGCGGTCCGTGAGACCGCATAAAAAACGGACATGATCGGATACAATCCGGATGGATCGAATCTGTCAGACCGTACAACTTTCGGATTCTACCGGACAATATACAGATTTATTATTGTTTTCGTTCTACTTCATCCGGAAAATTTTTAAATACACCGGGATAGAATCCGGATGACCTCCCGGACACAATCCGGATTGATAGCATCCTTCAGACCATACAAAATGCGGACTCAGCCGAATCTAACCCGGACTGATCGAATCCATCTGACCGTACAACTTTCAGATTATACCGGATGATATTCGAATTGATTTCCGTGCTCCTTCGACCGGACGAATTTCGGTCAAATTTCTGAATCTGGAATTTGTCCGAAATTTGCCCGGAATTTTTAGCAAGGATACCATCGTTTAGTATTCCTTTTCAAACTTTAATTTCCGTTTTGAATCATCCCGAGCCGATTATTTTTCTCCGAGATATGGTATATTAACCATTTCAGTTTCACACCAACATATCTCAGAGGAGAAGAATCGGTGCGTAATAACCCAAAATGGAAATGAAAGGTAAAAATAAATACTAAACGATGGCGTGTTATATTGTTCCAGGTATGGGTGAAAATAGCCATTTTTTGACTTTTAGGTTAGGATATCTCAAAATCCTGAAGTATAGGAAAAATTTGGACGGCGAATTCGTTTTTAGAACGTCAAAATCCTTCGAGGTCACATAGTCCGGTCTTTGGATACAAAGTTTGTCAGCCTGTGTTATTAATACTTCAAAATGAAAATATATTGTTATATATTATAAAATTATATTCCATAATAAATGCCACGAACCTTCTAAATTCAAGCAAAGCCTTCGTAGAATGAGGAACTCCGTTTTCTGGCCAAGAGAGGAAGTGGAATTGAGTCACAGTCCGGGTCTCGCCGGTCCTAAGATTCTTAAGGTAAAACGAGCGCACCAAATAATCATCACACCAGATGTGTTCAGAAACTAAATGGACCTCGTAAATATGGTAGAGTTCAGAACCTTCACCGGGCCAGTAACGAGAACACATGCCTTTGCCCTCTTCTGTCAGGCGAGTCAACATTACTATGACTACACTGCCTTGTTCCCATACCAACTGCCAAAAGTCAGAAGCTGTTTCCTGTATAGGTCCTTGAGTCGCTATGTATGCTGGATTTCGAGGGTCATGATCAGTCTGTGAACAAAAAAAATATCGTTATATCCATTATTACGCAGAGGTTTTCAGGCGATCATAATAATTTTTAACTTCCACTGACTATGTGAATGTTATAACTTAACTTTCACAGGAACACATTTACCTTTACTGTTAATTTTTCAATTGAGACAATGTACGATTTTGAGAATTACATTTACAAATGATTATTTATAAAACAATCGAATAATTATGCATTCTCATCAGGCAAGGAGGATTTCTTCAGTGGAATAGTTGTAATAAACGTTACGGAAGTTAAAATTACATCAGCGGTATGTTTATCGTATTGATTGCAATAGTTAGAAAACCACTATGTATAGGGGGCCATATGCGAATTTACGTCGACAACGAGAGTAACACCAATGGCTGAAATTCGGACAGATTTTGCCAGCCGAGGATAAGCAGCCAGAGTTGAACCATCTTTTGTATTTATATTTATAAGATTTCTCCTTTGTCGGGCCAGTCTAAATAGCCAAAATTGGCAGTCAGAGGCTGAGCGACTATTGCCAAAACTTCTTGCCCCAAACGTCGGGTGAAGTAGGGAAAAATCTTCTGAAATGAGTAACGTCGACTATTGGCCCAACTCTGGGCCAAAATCAGCCATAATGGGACCAAATTTGGTAGTGTATGTTGAGCCAATAGTAAACACCAGAATATTTCGGCACTTGGGCTGAGGTTTAGGAAATTTATGGCCACACTCAATTCTAAGGTGTTTAAAATTGATAAACAAGTTGATCAAATCGTTGCCCTGACAGAAAAATTGACATCTATATAAGAGATGCGAATGTAGTAATAATATTCAATGTAGTAGTTCGTCGCATGAGAGTTAGGATAAGCCATGTCAATTGGCTGAGAAACTGAGAAAATAAGATTCAAAGTCTTAATAATGTTAGACCTCAATGAAATGTTGAGAAAATGGCAATTTAACCCTAACGGATAATTTCCAGCCTGAAAATAAAATGTACAGGTCACCAAGGAATCTTATGCAATTAATTTGTACTTTAAAGAAGATTATTTAGAAAAATGGTGTTCAGAATACAATATTTAAAGATATTTTTTTATTCAGCTACTGTTTTCGCCGTCTTTTTCTACTTTTACACAGGCATTTTCATTAATTGATTTTTATAATTTGTTAGCTGAATATCACAGCATAATATTCTTTTCCGCGTTCTAAATATGAAATTACCATTAACTGAAACTCGACCGCGATGACGCCGAAATGGGTAAAGTTTAATTTTTACATTTAAATAGAGGTCTACGCCAACTTCAGTATGATCGGCGGCGGCGTTTAGGCTAAATTTGATCGGCGACTGGCGGCGAGCCGGCGTGACGCCGTTCCAAATTTTTGGCAGTGGCGTGGTGGCGTTAATGTCGGCGCATGTTTGTAAAATAGTTTTTTTCATGTATTTTTTACATTTAGAAGAAATCTTAAGCAATAAAATCGCTAAGGAATGCAATAGGAACTTCGACTTAATCTTTAAATGTATTTTTCATTTGCTGATCTTTTTGCCTCTAAACCTTTAGCAAAAATATTTTATTATTTAATCTTTATACATTATTCTCTTTACAAAACTGTATTTGTCGTGAATGAAGATTGTTTTTTAACTTACTGAATTTTAGTCCAATCGAAAAATTTCATTGGGATAGTTTTGAAATATATTTAATATCTAGTAAATCTTTTGATTACAATTTCTTAATCTATCCTGAAAATTCTCTACATTTTTTAATTTTGGTCGGAAATATTTGGTTAACGAACTTCTTCATTTTGAGATCCTGAAAAAGTGGAGAAAAACAATTCAATTCACTATAAACAGTGATAAGTAAAACTCATCAGAGTCATGATCCAAACCGGATCTGTCCAAGCCGGTCTACACACTTTATAAGTTTACAAACTATCATGCTCATCCGATCCTTGATCCAAACCGGATCTGCCCAGGCCGGACCAAAGTACTCTATAAATTTTTAAGTAGTTCCGGAACCTTCTCACACGACCTGATCATTCATCAGAGCCGTACTCATACTTCTTCTGTTCTTAAGAGGTAAACACAATTAACCATTCTTCCCAACACACTTAACTGGATAATCGAGTCGATAACACACGCACGAGAGGGCGAGAGCCACACCTGTCTCCCCTTGACTGATTTGAAAACAAAACTGCCTTCACCCCTCCTTTACGCAGTCAGCCACGTTGCTTTGGGATAACTCCCATATGCAACGAATTATGCGGTTACGACACCAGTATCGCGCAGTGCCACCCACAATAGGCCTCTCTCGGATGGAGGCCATAGTTCAGTTGGGAGTGGCAATAGGACCGAACCGAGGCGACGACCAGGCAATAGCCCCGGCCAAACGCGAAAACATCGATTTAAATGGTCGGGCCAACTCAGGAGGGACATCCTTACGTGTTGGTAAAGAAGCTCACCGGCGTGAAGATGATTCATGAAGATGTTACATGAGCGGTGGGTTATATTGCACCCGGAATGTGCTCATCAAACGCCTCAGAATTTAAGAGATCAGATATACTTCTTGCGAAAAAACGGATATAAAGCTCTTTATCAACAAGAAGAGCAACATCCTCCAGCAAACATTCCACCCGTTCCGGCAAGACCACCTTTGCAGATAGCCGATAATGCTAACATGAGAAGTAGCCCAGCAAAAAAGAAAGTATTGATACGAATTGAATTGAAAAGACTAAGGCACCCTGCAAATCCCGCTTTGCGACAATGACGCATTGGACCTATGTGTCAATGCATGTAAATTCGTGAAGACGGTATTTCAATTTTGAATCCTTCTTACGTACGAATACAGTGCAGCAGTCTAAAGTCAGCGAAAACACTTCAATGCGTCAGCACGCAAACGCTTGAACATTGGTCAATGCGTCTAAATTCGTGAGAGTAAAATACACACTTGAATTCGCCCCAATCCGTCACGGCGAATTTCAGCAAGTGTTGATTTATACAATTGTCTCGTAGCTCAGTGGCGGATACTCTGGACTGATACACAAGGGATCCCTGTTTCAAGTCTCGACGCATGCACTTTTTATCAGAAAACGGGATTCACGCGCATTACAAAAATGTTAATTCGCCCCAATCCGTATAAATTCTTTCTTTTTTGCTGGGGAGACACAATGCGGCTCTAAAAGTGTTATATTACCATCTTAGGCACTTCTATGGTGTTGATATATTGCCCGTCTTGCCATACGCCCAGGGGGAACTCGAGTCCGTTGTGGAGAATTAGCAGTATTGAATCTACTGAAATTTATCGTTCTCCACCACACAACGTATTAGTGCTACGAAGCCTGATATTGTCCTTCAAGATCTGAAGTCCAACATCATTTACGTGATAGAATTCTCGGCACCAGTCGATGGTAATATCACGGCAAAAGAGGAAGAAAAACGGGCGTAATATCAAGCACTTTTCGAGCTGAGCAGGCTGTACCAAGGCTACAAAGTCCATCTTGTAGTTCTTATAATCGGCTGTCTTGGAGATATGAAAGCTTCATTTATTAGCGAACTCAACAAGATTACGGCTTGCCAGCGTCAGGCTCATTCCATCGCGAACCGGATGCAAAAGGCTGTTCTTCTGGGATAACTTCATCTGGTCCATCAACACTGTTCCTCATAACATTCTACAAAGATTGGTAGCTCTAAAAAAGTATCCAGAGGTGAAAGCTTCATCTCCAACTGTCCCGTCTGCCACGTAAGGTCATCCGCGGCTAGTGACTTGACTCTAAGGAACAGTGTTGCCCGATGTTATCTCGCGTAAATTTCCTACAACTTCTCATATTAAATATGATATTCGTGATTTAATAAATTGAACCAAAGCAAAAAAAAAAAGGAGAATAAATAGATGATGATATTGACATCTGTAGTAAATAAGAACTAAGATTAAAATTGTACAATTTCTCTTATTATAAGTGACAACACGAAGGAATAATAAGGAATAGTATCCCTGTACGCGGGGAGTGGCACAAGCGATATCTAAGAGATCGCTAATATTTTCCATGCATGCAAACCTTTGATCGCATCCGTGCACATGCGCATTGCTGTTGTCGTTTCATGTGTTATCTCCGCGCCAAGAAGATGGGATTCCCCCCAGATAACAACGGTGCGTCGCACGTAACTCGCACACCTCAACTCTCACTCAGTGCGGGCGAAAATGCTGCTTATGCGCCATAGCTTGTGTATTGTGAACTTGAGTGTGAATACAAAATGTCGCACTGTGCCATCACGCGTGCTATCACGAAGTGCTAGGAAAGTGTGATCACAACTATGGACACCCTGTTGGCAAAATGCGGGTCACTCGTGCGTGTATTTTATAAATAAAAAACAATATAAATGTTATTTATATAGATATATCTATATAAATAAGATTTATAGTTTTTTTATTATCACTGACAAAGCTAATGCCATTTAATGCCGTTCGACCACTTTATAATTCGAATGACATACAATGCCTTCTGCGGAATAACATTGAATAGTGTCAATGCGATGCAATGCCTTTCGCAAAATTAAATTTATATTCTTTATTATTTAAGTTTCTGAAACGCTCTTCTAAATCATGACTATCATAACGGAAAATGATTTTAATCGTATTCAAGCGAAGCGTCTACATGTTGCCAAGGTAACCAATATCGTACGTGATCGTTGTCTTTCGCGCGGCTTGAACGCATTCTCATCCCCCCAAGTGGCGAGATGGATCATGGTCGCGCAGTTTAGGCTACACGTTTATCTCGTTGTCTCGAATTTAGTTCATTTTTTTACGTATCACATGTTGGTTTGTGATCGGTCGAAGAATATATTTTAGAACATTTTGGGAAAGCGACGTGTTTCGTGCATAAATTTGCAAGAAAAGATGCTGTATTTAATAATTTTTGCCCACAACCGAAAATTTGTAATGCTAACCTCAAGACTAACTTGAACATTAGAAAATTTTATCTTACGCAAATAGTATTAAATTAAACACTTTTTCCCTCTGCTTACACACTTCTATTTAAAAAATAAGTACTGTTTATTGGAATTAAACAAATATTTAATGTTACCAGTATTTATTCAGTAAAATTAGGCAATTGATTTTTGAGGTTAGTTTTGAGTCCAACAGCCTTAAGTCAAATTTAATTTGTTTTATCAACATCCTTTACGTAAATGCAAAAACTAGTAGTAACTCAAAATTTGCAATAAAAATTCGGTATTAAATATATTTTTTCCCCTTTGTTTTACGCGTTATAATAATATATAATATACAATATTATATTATATTCCAATGTTTCTCTTTGCTGGAGGGAAGGGGTGGCTGGAGAGCACAAGAAATAAGAGGCGCCAAATGTTGCTGAGATCAATGGTTTATTTGATCCACCACACTACACCACACTGCACCACACATTCGTACCGGTTGACCACACGTCTCGTTGGCTGTCACACGATGAGAGAGTGCACTGAGTCACTACACTATGTGGCTATCGCGTAGCCACATACGCGCCGACATACGTCCGTTCGGGGCGACGTGGGAAGAGTAACTGGGGGAAGTAGGTGCGCAACAGTCGACGAGAGGGACCTCGACGGCCCTCAAGGGCGCCCTCTCTTGGACACGAGCCGAAAACTAAACATACCGCCCGCCTCGTTCCTTGAACGATTATCTGCTAGCCGCCCGCCGCACAGTGGGGTGAAATCGGAAATCGAGGTTCAAAATGACATTTAGAACGCAATTTTGGACCGATTTTAGTTTTTTTTTTTTTTTGACAAATTCAGAACTAAATTCTTAAAAAAATGGTGGGAGTAGATTTTGTATTTTTTTGTTCATTTAATTTTTATGTTAATGCGAACAACGGAAAAAATGTCGATTTTAAAAATTTTATTTTTTATCTTCCAGATGAAATTTTTTTTGTATGTCTCGTCCCTTGAGTTTAATGCACAAGGGTATCGGAAAGATAAAAAAATGGTTAACTTGCATGTTTAATTGTTATAAACAAATTGTGTCAATAAATAATCAACATTAGAGGTTATTCGACTTTCAAGTATATTTCTGCCCTGCAATCGCTAGCTTTTATCGTGAGA
>CAKNXH010050957.1:0-11366 GCA_932178445.1 Andricus quercusramuli
TCATCCAATTCACTCAGATTTTTGGGCTTGGGAGAAACCTGAATGTTGATGTTTCTCCGGGTCCTGAAGCATCGTTCTTCCTCTATTGAATGCCTGTTCGCGGTTGGTTTCAGTGTCGCCTCTCTTTCTCTGTTGCCGGCTTGTTCTAGATGCGGTTGAGTAGGCACTCCGCTTATATAACCTCTTTTCCGGAGGTTCTCGGCATGGTTTCGCAGACGTTGTTGCGAAAAGTCTGAGAGCTCTGGGTTTTTCTCGCACCACAGAGCATGCAGTCGTGCCATGTAACCTTCTCGTACAGGGACCATACTGGCATCGTAGCACTCCAGCAGGCCGTCATTGAGTTGATCCGTCCACTTAAAAGTAACAAGATTCCGCCGGTCAATCGCATTGACTCCGTCTTGATTGGCTCCCCCAACTATGGGGTAGTCGACATTGTTGTCCGACCCATTGTCGGGAGCCCTGCGCGTTCGATTGTTCTGAACCGCACTTGCTACAACTATGTTTGTTGTTGTCATTGTTGTTCCCACGAGCAGCTAGGGAAAGGGTTCGTCCATCCTTGTAGAGCCCCGCATGCAAGGATAAGGCTGTATACTCTGAGAGTCGCCGATTTCCCAGAATCACCGTTAGAGACAATTGTCCGCGACTGCTTATTAACTATTGTAACCATATTCAGCAGAAACCCTTGGTACAGGGACCCTCTATCCGCAACCCGAGGACGCGTTCGGTGGCTTTGTCATAAGCCCTTCGGTTCCATTCCAAAGGAATCGAAACCGAATATATATGTATATATGTCATTTATGTCATTTTATGTCAAGAAGTTCCCAGTGATAGGTGCAGAGCGTGTCATGCACACGCTGAGTACCTAGATCACATACTATCGGGGTGTCCGACCCACGCAGCACTGTTAGAAAAATCTGTATTAGATTTAGTACACATGTAATGGAAGCAAGAATGCACAACATGAAATTAAATTTAGTATACCAGCGTACAGTAAATTTAGTATATGCGTATACTGATTTTAGTATGCACATAAATGAAATTTAGTATAAGCGTATACTAAATCCAGTACACATGTATACGAAATTTAGTATACGCATATACTAAATTCAATATACGCGTTCCGTTCGCGCGGGTTCCGTCTTCATCAGCTGTTAACATGAGCAGATGAAAAATGAAATTAAAGAACAAAGTTTTAATTTTCAAATAATCATATCATTAAGTTACATTTAAGTTGATAAATTGAAAAAACTTTTAGAGAGAAGACTTCGCAGATCCTCGCAGAAAGAAGCTGAACCTTTTAGCATTACAAACAACTCAAACAAATGCAGCGGTATACGAGCCTGCCACCGACCACGTTGCTCGACTCGCGTGAATCGAAACGCGCTTACGCAGCTGAATATAGTAAACACGTATATGAATTTTGATATACAGAAACTACTAAATTCATATATGTGAAAGAAACTTACTGTACACTTAATAAATTTAGTATACATATAACCTCACGAAAGAAATTTAGTATACGTAAGTATACTAAAATTACGGAGTGTAATGAATTCAATAAATATATAGGAAATTTAATATGCCCGTGTATACTAAAATTGCAAACATTTCTAACAGTGAGGAACAACGTATATCTATAGACATAATGCGGCCCTAAGAGTACTTTATTACCACCTTTGATGCTCTTACGGTGTTGGTCGCGACCCTGCCCTGCCGAACGCTCCAAGGGATATAGAGTAAATTGTCCGAAACAAGAAGTGCCAGATTTTCTGGAACTACGATTTTTGGGCAACAGTCTCCGTTGCGCACTCGAGGCCTGACATTGTTCTCCAAGACTTCGAGAAACGAACTATATTCGTGATCGAATTCTCGGCTCCGTCCGAATACAACATCACTGCAAAGGAGAAAGAAAAAGAGGAGAGGTATCAAGACCTTAACAGAGAGCTGCAACGACTGTACCCAAAATATTCGGTATGAGTAATTGTCCTTATGATAGGTGCTCTCGGAGGTGCTAAATTATCGCTGGTTCGTAATCTTAAAGCCATACCCGCGTGCCAAAAATATGCCAAGGCACTTGCGAGATGGATGCAGAAAGCTGTCATCCTTGGGTCGCTTCGTGTCCTCAAGACACACGAGGGTTTCGCCGGCCTGTCGTTTAGATTTCGTCGTGCCCTGTGATCACCCATCTCACGGATGTGAGACGTGGCCATAGGTGTATTTTACCGCGGTTCTACTGGGGGCTATTGACATTTTTTTTAGATGGCAGTTGCTCTTAGTGGTACCCTGCACAATTTATTCCTTCAAAGTTCTTGACCAATCAAATTCTTGATTTCATAACACAAAAAGTTGTGAAGAATTACTTTCATTGAATCATTGAAATAATTTTTTCTTCATATTTTTGTGAAAATTTGAATTATTAGTAGCCCTTTAAACTATTCCAGAGAGAATTAAAATATATGTTCACAGAATTTCGAAATGAAAATTCAGATACTCATTTCACAACATCCCAAAATTTAAAAAAATACATAATTTGAATAGAGGTATTTTAAACATTAACAAGCTCTTATTATAAAATGTATAGTCAATAGTCAATTATATAACCTTGAAGTAAATAATCAGTTTATGTTACCTAATCAAAAGAAATTAAAATTCAATCATCATGTAATTTAAAATTGTTGAAAAAAATAATCAGCTAATGATTAATTAATCTGTGTATAACACAATAAACATTCAACTATTATTTTCATTCAAACATTGTAATAATTTGTATACTATATTGAGAGAAAGATACTCTATCATTTCTGAAAATTTAATATAATAGTAACCTTCCATACTAATTTCAGAGAAAATAAGATCATATTCACATATAATTTTAAAAATTGAATGCAGACACACGTTTCACAACATCAGCATAATTTCAAAAATAATGTAATTAGTGGTACTTCAAATTTAAAAAAACTTTTATTATACAAATTATATCCAGTATTCAATTACAAAACCTGGAAGTAAATGATCAATTTATGATTTAGAATTTGAAACAATTTAAATTAAATATTTATGTAATTTAATTTTGTGGTTAAAATAAATCATCTAATAATTAATTAAACAGTTTACAACATAAAAACCCTCAAGCAATTATTTTCATCGAAACAATTAAATTATTTTTACTCCATTTTTTTTCTTCAATTTTGCCCTTCATTTCTGAATATTTTGATTTATTAATAAGCTTTTTAAAAAATTCCAGGAAGTGTAAGTTCTAGTAGAATCAATAAATAATTAATCAGTCATTTAAAAACACAAAAAGCATCACATATTTTCAAAATGTTTAATTACATTATTGAAATTTAAATTACTAATAATCTTTTATACAAATTTCATAAAAAATCAAAACATATGTACATATAATTTTGAAAATTGAATTCAGATAATCATTTCAGATCATCGTAAACATGAAAAAAAATGATATAATTATAATGAAGGTATTAAAAAAAAACTTTTATTCTAACAATTATAGCCAATGTTCAATAACATAACCTTGAAGTGAATAATCAATTTATGTTATCTAATTAAAATTAATCAACATTCAATATTTATGTAATTCAATATTGTGAAAAAAATTAATCAGCTTATAATCAATTAATCAGTTTAGAGTATGAAAAGTATCAAATAATTATTTTCATTGAAACATTTAAATAATTTCAACTTTATATTATTATTGAAATTTGAATTATTAATAACCTTACAAACTAATTTCAGGAAAAATAAAATCATTTGTAAAAACAATGTTGAAAATTGAATTCAGATACTCATTTCTCAAATTATGAAGCAATTTGACATTTACGTAACTGGAATAAGGCTATTTTAAATATAAATGAACTTTTATCAGCCAATGTTCAATTAGATAATCTCAAAATAAATAATCAATTCATGTTACTTAATCAAAGGATATTAAATTCCAATCTGAATGTAATTTGATATTGTGAACAAAATTATTCAGCTTATTCTTAATTAATGAGTTCACAACATAAAAAGTATGAAAAAATTACTTGCATTGAAACTTTCAAATAATTTTTACTTTATAAATATTTTTCTTTAAATTTTGACTTTTCTTTTGTTAAATTTAATTTACTAATCATCTTTTAACTAATTCCAGAAAATGTAATTTTCAACAGAAGCAGTTAATATTTAATCAATGAGTTCATAATATAGAGAGCTTTTAATAATTATTTTTATTGAAATATTGGAATAACTTGTATTTAATATTTATCTGACAATTTAAATTATTAATAACCTTCCAAAGTAATACCAGGAGAAATTTGAATATATGCACCTATAATTTTGAAAATTGAATTCGGATACTCACTTCACAACATCACAAACATTAAAAAAAAATTATATCATTGTAATGGAGATATATTAAAGAAAAAAAAATTTTTATCATAAAAATAGCAGCCAATATTAAATCACATAACCTTAATGTAAATAATCAATTTATGTGACTCAATTAGAAACAATTCAAAGTAAATCTTTATGTAATTCACTTTTTTGGAAGTAATAAATCATTCAATAGTTAGAATAGTTGATTCATCTGTTCAGAACATAAAAATCAATCAACCATATTATTTGCAATGAAACATCAAAATAACTTCTACCTTATATTTTTATAAAAATTTCAATTATTCATAATATTTTTAACTAATTCCATAAAAACTTAGAACACATTTACATATAAATTTGAAGATTATTTAGATAATTAACTCACAACATCGCAATCATTTCGAAAATTATGAAATTAGAATAAAAGTATTTTAAATATAAATAAAATTTTATTATACAAATCATATTCAATATTCGATTATATAAAGATTCCTTCTATACTACAATCTTACACAAGATGGAGGTTACCTTTTTTCATATGAAGGATTTGAACTTTTATTCCTGAAAATTTAATTTATTTATAAAATAGAATCAGTTAATCAGTTTTTCATTTGAAATTGCATTTCTATACATTTCATTTATTAATAACTTTTAAAACTAATTCCAGAAAAAAATAAATAAATGTATATATTAATTAATCATTTCACAACATGAAAAGCAATAAACAGTTATTTTAATAAAAACATTCAAATAATTTTTACTCTATATTTTTCTGAAATTTTGAATTAATAATAATCTTTTAGACTAATTCCACAGAAAATTAAAAAATATGTACATATAATATTGAAAGCAGAATTCAGGTACTTATTTCACAACATCGAAAAATTTACCAAAATTACACACTTGGAATAGAGGTATTTCGAACATAAATAATCTTTTATCATAGAAATTATAGTCAATATTCAATGTCATGGCCTTCAATCAAATAATCAATCTATGTACTCAATTTAAACAAATTAAAATATAATCTTTATGTAATTTAATATTGAAAAAAATTGATCAGCTAATGATTCATTCATCTGTTGCCAACATAAAAAGCATTCAACTATAATTTTAATTCAGGCATTCAAACAACTTTTACTTCACATTTATTTTTAATTTACACTTTCATTTCTGAAAATTCGATTTATAAGTAACCTTTTATGGTAATTTCAGAAAAAGTTGAAACATATTCACATATAATTCTGAAAATTAAATTCAAATCATAATTTCGCATCATCACAAACATTGGCGGACAATGCGTAATTGGAATAGATGTACTTTTCCTTTATTCATAATGTTTCCCCTAAGGTACTTCATTCTTTCTCATTTGCTTCCCTAGCACCCTCTAACTCCTTCATCCACTCTTCCCCAAACCATCCTCCCCTAGAATCATTACCACATTCTCTTGCCATCTTCCTTTATCTTCCATTCCTCTCCTACATCCTTCCCATACATGCTCCCATGTTTCCTCTTCCTATTCGCAAATTTTGCTCTTCCTGTTATCTTTCTTTTCCCAATACATACTTGCCCTTACCTCGTTTCCCAATCTAAATCTTGCTATTCTTGTCCATCTTTTCTCTCCCCATCCCTCTTCTAAATACTTTTGTACTTCTTCCTTTTTTATCATCTTAAACAATATATTATATTTTGATTCCTCAATCATCCCCCATCTTTCTATTAATTGTCTTTCTCTCCCCCTTTCTTCCACTTCTTCGCAGTTGACTCCAGTCACGTCATCTATCTCTCTAGCCTTAAAGAACTCCCTGCTTTCTACTTCCAATCTCGTTAATACCATCGCCCTCCCTCTCCGCTCTTCTACCACCATCAAACACTTTCTCGCTAACTCCCCTCCCTTTCCCTCTCACATCTTAGTCTCAAAATTCCATGCCCTCTTTCCCGCTCTAGTACTTAATTTATCCCTTTGCGTTGTTTCTCTCACCATATATCCCGGCGCCCTCCCGTCTACCCCTAGCGTACACCTTATATGCCTTTCTTGTAAACTCTTAATCTCTTCCATTTCTTCCCATCCTACATCCCACACAATATCTTTGCTCCGTAACCTAATACCGGCCATACCAGCATATCAAATAATCACATTCTCCTTCTCAAATTTTTTTTTGAACCTTCTTTCTCCTATTCCACATATCTGTTTCATTACCCCTGCTGCTTTTTTATCCTTTCTCTTATATGAGCTCTATGATATCCATTTGCTTGCAAGATATATCCCAAATACTTAAACTCTTTTACTTCATTTAATTTTATGCCCTTCCATCTCCCCGTCCATTCCTCCTTTCTTCCTCCTCCTTTTCTAAACCTCATTACCTTTGTCTTTTCTACATTTAAATTAAACTTTTTTCCATCTAAGTAATTCTCTAATCCTGTAATTAAGCTCATCATCCCTTCTTTATCCTCTGCCGTCAATACTATATCGTCCGCGTATGCCACTGTATATATCTTTTCATTCCCTATCCCAACTCCTTCCCACCCATTTTTTTTTCATTTCTTCTTCCAAGTCTGATATTAATATAATAAATAAAAGCGGGCTCAGAGGACATCCTTGCCTCACTCCTTTCACCAACCAGAAACTATCTCCCACTTGCTCTCCTACTTTTACCTTGCATTTTGTCTCTCTGAAAATTTCCGATACTCTCTTTGTTAATCCCTCTCGTATCCCCTTTTTCATCATAACTTTTTCTATCTCAGCACGGTCTAATGAGTCAAACGCCGCCGTTAGGTCCACAAACTTTGCTATCATTGCCGCTTCCTCCCTTTTAATTCTCCTATTTACTAAATATAGTTCAGAATATATATATCGTCGATCACTCCCATCCCTTTTCAAATTCCTGTCTGATTGGGTGGCTATATCTTTTTCTCCACAACTTCTTTATTTGACCTTTCGATAAAACAGTCACATATACTTTATATATTGTTGGCATTAATGTCACTCCTCTATAATCATTAACCTCCTCCCATTTGCCTGTCTTCACTATTGGTATCACTTCTCCTTCTTCCCATGACTCTGGCCACCCCTCTCCTCTCCATACTCTATTGCCCATTATCCATGCCCATTCCTTCAATTCTGTCTCCCCATATTTCCATACTTCATTTGGAATCTCATCTATACCAGGTGCCTTTCCATCTTTCATCATCCCTAATACCTTGACTATTTCCTCTCTTGTAATGTCCTCCTCCTCATCTGTTTCCCTACCATCTTTTCCTCCTTTTCTAACATTCCTCTCTATCCCTCCTAGTATTTCCATAAAATATTGTTTCCATTCTATCATCTCAATATCCTGGTTTACTCTTTTCCTTATCCTTCTCTCATTATTTAACACCTTTCAAACCTCGTCTTCCGTCCTAGCTTTCTAGCTTCTTCTTCGACACCTTTTATTTTCCTCCTCTTTTTTTTTGATCACACAACTCATCAGTTCAAAAAATAAGAAGCATTAAACTATAACTTCCATTAAAATATTCACATAATTTTTACTTGATATATTTCCTTTAATTTGAACTTTCATTTCTGAATATTTGACTCATTAATAACCTTCTAAACTAATTACAGAAAATATAAGTTTCAATGGAATCAGATTATAATTAATTAACCAGTTCATAACATGAAAAGCGTTACACAATTATTTTCATTGAAACATTCAAATTATTTCTAGGTTATCTTCTCCTTTAAATTTGAAATTTCATTGTTGTACATTTAATGTATTACTAACCTTTCAAACTAATAAAAAATAACTAAAATATATGTACATATAATCTTGAAAAATGAATTCAAATAGAGTAATTTCACAACGTCACAAGCATTTGAAAAGATTATATAATTGCAATGCAGGTATTTTAAAGAAAACGTAAAGTTTAATTATAGCAATAATAACCAATATCCAATTACATAACCTTCAAGTAAATAATCAATTTATGTGACTTGATTGAAAAAAATTTTAATTTAATCTTTATTTAATTCAAAGTTTCTAACAAAATTAATCGACCAATAATTAATTAAACTATTCACAACATACAAGGCATGAAATTATTATTTTCATTGAAATGTTCAAATAATTTTTACTTCATATTTTTTAAACATTCTGAAAATTGGAATTATTAATAACTTGTTATACTAATTTTCAACAAAATTTAAACATAGTATCCAGATATAATTTTGAAAATTAAATTCAGATGCTCATTTAAGCATTAATCTATAATTTTTATCGAAACATTCAAATAATTTTTACTTTATATTCTCATTTTAATTTGAAATTTTATTTCTATACATTCAATTCATTACTAACATTTTAAACTAATTGAAAAAAATATACGTACATATAATCTTGAAAATTGAATTCAGATAGAGTTATTTCACAACGTCACAAGTACTTGAAAAGATTATATAATTGCAATAAAGGTATTTTGAAGAAAAAGTAAACTTTCATTATAAAATAATAATCAATATTCAATTACATAACCTTCGTGTAAATAATCAATTTATGTTACTTAATTGAAAAAAAATTCAAATTCAATCTTCTTTTAATTTAAAGTTTTTGAACTAAATTAATCAGCCAATAATTAATTAAACTGTTTACAATAAAAAAAGAATGGAACCGTTATTTTTATTGAAATATTCAAATAATTTTTACTTTATGTTTAAAAAAAAATGAAATTTCATTTCTGGAAATTTGAATTATTAATAACTTTTTATAGTAATTTAAAAAAAAATTTAAACATAGTATTTTGCTATAATTTTGAAAATTAAATTCAGATACTCATTTAAGCATTAACCTATAATTTTCATTGAAACATTAAATAATTTTTACTTTATATATATATTTTTCAAATTTGAACTCTCATTTCTGACAATTTAAATTATTAATAACCTTTCAAACTAATCCCAGAAAATGTAAGTTTTAATAGAATCAGTTAATAATTAATTAATTAGTTCATAACATAAAAAGTATTACACAATTATTTTCATTAAAACATTCAAATAATTTTTACATTATATTTCCCTTTAAATTTTAAATTTTACTTTTATACATTCAATTCATTACTAATATTTTAAACTAATTAAAAAAGAAAATATATGTACATATAATCTTGAAAATTGAATTTAGATAGAGTTATTTCACAACGTCACAAGCGTTTGGAAAGATTATATAATTGCAATAAAGGTGTTTTAAAGAAAAAGTAAACTTTTATTATAAAAATAATAGCCAATATTCAATTACATAACCTTTAAGTAAATAATCAATTTATGTTATATTATTGAAAAAAAATTAAATTCAATCTTTATTTAATTTAAAGTTTTTAACTAAATTAACCAACCATTATTTCATTATTTAATTAAACTGTTTAAAACATAAAAAGAATGAAACCATTATTTTCAATGAAATATTCAAATAATTTTTACGTTATATTCTCATTTAAATTTTAAATTTCATTTCTATACATTCAATTCATTACTAACCTTTTAAACTAATTAAAAAATAAAAATAAAATATATGTGCATATGATCTTGAAAATTGAATTCAGATAGAGTCATTTCGCAACGTCACAAGTATTTGAAAAGATTATATAATTGCAATAAAGCTACTTTAAAGAAAAAGTAAAACTTTATTATAAGAATAATAACCATTACTCAATTACATAACCTCCGTGTAAATAATCAATTTCTGTTACTTAATTGAAAAAAAATTCAAATTCAATCTTTTTTTAATTTAAAGTTTTTAACAAAACTAATCAACCCATAATTAATTAAACTGTTTACAACATAAAAAGCATACAACTTTTATTTCCATTGAAATATTCAAATAATTTTTACCTTATATTTTTTAAACATGAAATTTCATTTTTGAAAATTTGAATTATGAATAACTTTTTGTACTAATTTTTGAAGAAATTTAAACATAGGATTTAGATATAAGTTTGAAAATTGAATTCAGATACTCATTAAAGCATTAATCTATCATTTTCATTGAAACATTGAAATATATTTTACTTTATATTTTTTTTCAAATTCGAACACTCATTTCCGACAATTTAAATGATCAATAACCTTTTAAACTAATTCCAGAAATGTAGGTTTGAATACTATCAGTTAATAATTAATAAATCAGTTCATAACATAAAAAGCATCACACAATTATTTTAATTAAAACATTCAAATAATTTTTACATTATATTCTCCTTCAAATTATAAATTTCATTTCTATACATTCAATCCATTACTAACCTTTTAAACTAATTAAAAAATAAAATATATCTACATATAATCTTGAAAATTGAATTCAGATAGAGTCATTTCACAACGATACAAGTATTTGAAAAGATTATATAATTGCAATAAAGGTACTCTCAAGAAAAAGTGAACTTTTACTATAAAAATAATAACAAATATTCAATTACATAACCCTCGTGTAAATAATCAATTTACGTTACTTAATTGAAAAAAAATCAAATAAAATCTTTATTTAATTCAGTGTTTTCAACAAAATAATCAACCAATAATTAATTAAACTGTTTACAGCATAAAAAGCATGCAACTATTATTTCCATTGAAACATTCAAATAATTTTTACTTTATATTTTTTAAGCATGAAATTTCATTTCTGAAAATTTTAATTATTAATAACTTTTTATACTAATTTTCGAAGAAATTTGAACATAGTATTTAGATATAATTTTTAAAATTGAATTGAGATATTCATTAAAGCATCAATCTATAATTTTCATTGAAACATTTAAAAAATGTTTACTTTATATATTTTTTTCAAATTCGAGCTCTCATTTCTGACAATTTGAAGTATCAACAACCTTTCAAACTAATTCCAGAAAATTTAAGTTTCAATAGAATCAGTTAATAATTAATTAATCAGTTCACAATGTAAACAGCATTAGAAAATTAGTTTCATTGAAACATTCAAGTTGTTTTCACATTATATATATAC
>CAKNXH010050959.1:0-13539 GCA_932178445.1 Andricus quercusramuli
TATAAGTCCGGACACTTGAGTCTGAGACACCCTGTATATATATATATATATATATATATATATATATATATATATAGATAGTATACTCACCGAATCATTTCTGACATCTTCCAATTAAATGTATACATAATACGATAGTTATACATAAGTCATACTAAAAAATACACAACTGATTTTTTGAATAATGTGATTTAATCGATTGAACCTAACTAAATTATAGAAAAAAGTGAATGTTATTTTTGATACAAAATTACTTCTGGAGCTCCTATTTTCGTTTCGAGTTAAAACAAGAAAGAATCTGCAGTCAGAACTAAAATAAAACCCATGGAAAATGTTTTTGTCATACGATACGCTAACAAGTAATTCACTGTTTGAGAAAGACTTAGGTTTTCCTTCATTAGGATGTGGTTTTGTCGATATTTATGAGGGAAAAGTTCGGTTATTATATCTACCACATTATGATAAAATACGTCCAATTTTATCCAATCAATACATTTTCGTTAAAAAAGAAGCGGTTAAAACTAGCTACATTAATTTTATTCCTACGCATGTGTTTATATAAGCACCTCAATGTTAAATTGTTCGCAAGAGCTTTTGCAAACTGTGCACAGTATGATTTATAAAAATGTCCTTTCGTTAATACATTTTTCAGTCAGCCACCCCACACAACATGTCGGTAAACTAAAGAAATTTAAGCAGTTTAGGAAGGCTTACATGTTTTGTGTACGTAGTACCTATCAGAGGCTTTCCAGGTCAGGAATATCAAACCTGGCAGCCACCTCATCGATTTTAATTAAACTTAGTGAAGTTGTAGTACATTATGTTTAAGGTTTTATGGTCAAAATATTTTCAAAAATTTTGAACATTCTGCGAGCTACATTATTTTGGAATTTGAGGCCGACTTTTCTTTAAATTGTAATATTTGCGAAAATTTTTTTTTGGATTTCCGTTGAAAAACGCGAACATTTTCTAAAAGCGGTCAAAAATTTGTAATATTCTTTTAATCCAATTATTTCCTATTAAAAGTATCGATTGCTAGTGTAAAATGTCAATAAACCCAAAAATTGTACAAAAATTGTGAATTTAATTACTCAATGATAATCTGAAGGATAATGATAATATGAAAAATCTAAGGATTTAAAAATTTAAAATACCCATTTTCGGCGAAAAACACTAACATAACGTAGTACAAATTGTTCCAAAATGTAAATGTGCTTCGAAGATAATGATTTTTGTTTAAAATAACCGGATTCTAGTTAAAAACGCCAATATAACCTTGAATTATTCCAAAATTATAAATCTTATTTTAAATCTATATCGAAATTTTCGGTGAAAACTGCTAGTTCAACATCCCAATTGTACACAATTTTGTAGTCTTCTTTCAAATCTAATAATTTTTTCTAAAATTACCTATTTCCTATGTGAAACGCCAACATAACCTACAATTGTTTAAAAGTTAGAAATCTTTTTAAAAATATAACTTTTTTTATTTAAAGTACAAAATTCCGACAGAAAAGACTAACGAAATCCAAAATTGTTAAAAGATTATAAATCTTTTGTTCAAAGTATAATGATATTTGTTTGAAAATTCAAATTTTCTATGTAATACCAAAATACCAAAATAGCATAAATTTGCTGAAAAATTACAAATATTCTTTGAAATGGCATTGGCATTGTGTAATACAAATGCCAATGCCTGCTATCCGCCCAGCTGCTACGCGGCACATGCATCCGGCTGAACTGCTGCTCTTTAAATGTTCATAACTCGCGAACCAGATGAGTGTACATCAATTTTTTTTTTATGAAAGATAAAAAACTACGGATAAAACTACGTCAAAAATCCAATCTAACAATTGTTTTCATTTTTTTTTGTGTGAAAAATTTGAATTTTTTCTTCTCAAATATTTAACATAAAACAGCATCTTGATTTAAAGAGCACCTGTGAGTTTCATCAGAATCCGAAAAAATTGTCGGAAATATTACAATTCAAAGAAAAATGGGTCTAAAATTTCAAAATGATGTAACTCCCAGAATTTTCAACGTTTTCGAAAATCGTCTGGCCACAAAACACTAACCATAATGTACTGCAACCTCACTAACTTGAACTAAAATCGATGAGATAACTGGCAGGTTCGATATTTCTGACCTGGAAATAAGCATTTACAATGATATTTACGAAAATACCGGTCAGCCCGCCTGGTGGCGGAACCTGGTCAGTCAGCCATTCAACGCAACATATCAACAAACTAAAGAAATTTAAGCATTTTAGGAAAACTTACATTTTTTGTGCGTAGTACCTACAATGACATTTACGAAAACTCCGGTCAGCCTGTCCAGTGGTGGAACCTGGCCAGTCAATACCCCCTCCAAAATGTTTAAAAAACTGTTGTCATTTTTGTGCTCAAATTTGGTCTGTAAGAAGTACATACAATGACATTTACAAACATAAATGCCATTGTAGGTACAGTCAAACCTCGTTTATCGGGACACTCATTTATCGTGATCTTCACTTATCGGGATCTTGCAACCTCGTTTATCGGGACATATTGTTCCCCTTCCAACCACCGCTCCTTATACATAAGCACTTGAAGTGGGGTAAGGTGAGAGCGTGGTGGGAGTAGCGGGAATTTAAAATTCTTTTTGATCATTTGCGATCAAACCTGACATAACCCGTAAATAACAACACAGCAAGGTGTCATGGCAACCCGTCTTGAGGCTGGCGGTAGTAGTGTGAGACCCCTCCGAATCCCGATACACGAGGTGTTTACATTTCGACGGCGTTCCGATAAACGAGGTTTAACTGTACTACCCACACCAAAAAATTAAGCTTTCCTAAGATGCTTAAATTCCTTCAGTTTTTCGACATGTTGCGAGGGGTGACTGACATTCCACGTTCCGAAATTCGGCGTACTGATCGGTATTTTCGTTACCTTTATTGTAGGTATTAATTTAACAAGAATATGAATTTTCCTTAAATGATTAACTGTCGTTAGTTTCTCGACATGTTTGCGGCGGCGTGGGGCCCAGGCGATCTTAGCATCTTATCGACTGACTGTGCCAAGTTGATGCTCACCTTATAAACATCGAAATATTCAAAAACTAGCTTTCCTGAAATACTTACGACTGTTTTCACGAGCTCCCGGTCTATTAGAAAGTGGTAAATATGAAAATGGAACTTCCCCCTTTATTCCACATGAGACGCATCGCATTGTTCAACTACCGTCTTGTCTTTCGAAAGTATATAGTTGTATTTTTGTGCAGATCTATTAAAGTATGAAAATATTATTAAGCTGCTGATGCTTACTTTCTAGTTGAATTACCAATATTTGTATTGTATTACCTTTGCATTATATTAATTGTGTGTATGTGTGTGTGTGAATAGTAATTAATTTATATGTTTTCTTCTAGATTCTGAGTTCAAAAACGAGTACATAAAGAGTCTTTTACCACAATAAAATAAGTATTATATTCCAATCTTGTGTGTGTCGCAGAAGAGTAATAAAATTACGGTTGCAACAATAAAAATAGATTAGTTAAATGTAGAATTAATTTTCATGCAAAGGAATAACAAAAATGTGTTACAAGGTTCTAGCACAGCTAATATTGTTTAAATCAGGGTGCTAATGATTTATATTAAAACTTGCAACGTCATGGCATTAACCCCTGACATGTCATTATATCCATTGTAATACATTCTTTAAGGTCGAATAATCCTGAATCAATAAAAACACATTTATTCTAAATTTTAAGTTGAATCCTGCTTATAAAAGTTATACATATCTATACTAAAACTATCATTCTGCCTTACTAAGGAAAACCTCACATAAGTGACTTTGCCTTTATGACTAATTTTTTTATATCTGAAAATGGTAAATTCAACCTGAAAAACAATGTCCCTGACGTAAGGTTTTTCTTAGTACAATTTTATCCACCTTAAGGTAACTTAATATATACTTCAATGAGATTCTGTTTCAAAGTCGGTTTGTAGGTCAATAGCTTGACGTACATTTTAAGTAATCTTCTCCAGTAGCAAACAACGTCAGTCATTCGCAGTTTCTCCCAAATAAAATCTCTACCTCTATGAGCGATCTTCCTTGAAATTTCATCGTTGTCTTTTGCAAATTGAACCAGCTCTCTGGAAAGTAAAAAAATGTTTATGTAAACTCCAAAACAAGTTTAACATAAGAGTTCTTCAGAGTCAAATTTGATTCCTCCTATTAGCTAAAAGATTGAACGTATAGGGTATTTATCCATTTTTTAATCTAGAAAAAATTACGATTTTCCGTTTCTGCAGTGACAATTCTGTTTAAACCATTATACAGGAAAAAACATTACACAAATGTACTACTAAATATGCAGTGTAATAGGCACAACAAACAAAAAACATCAAAAAATGCTGAAGTGAATTGAAGGTGCACTTGACACAGTGAGCTTCAGCCAATGACAGGTATGATAAACATAACAAAAAAATCGGACTTAGGTACCTTGTTCATTTACATGTATTCTAAGTTTCAAAAATTAATGAACGGAAATCGTAGCTGATAACATTCTCAAAATATCTTCAAATGATATTGAGTATTTTTTTTAATGAGATTGAATATGGTGACCATGCACGTAATATTATATTCATTCTGTCACGTTGTGACTTAACTACGTTAATTAATTACTAGCTAATTAACAATTTGATTTCCGTTTATACTTAAGTATGTCTATGTTGAAATGAGCTAACGTTATAGTTAAAAAGAGGTGACGTTTCAGCTCAGATCAATAAGGTAGATCAGGTACTCTGGTATTCTTTCTGTACGCCTTACTTAGGAATGTGGATAAATAATTGTAACCACCTTCGATGCCGAGAAACTCGAAAAGGATCGTAGTAGGCACGGCCTTTTGGGCAAACTAGAATTACGAATAAAAATTTCATTGAAATCAGCCCCGGGGATTCGTCAGTTTTTTGGGAAAGTACCACCACCCACACCCAACTTATAAATCACGGTAATTTGGCAAGGAACTGCCTGGCACTCGAATAAGCTCGCCACGGTCAAATTTCTTAACATAATCGCTGAAAAGGGCGGAAATCTGATCGAAGTGTTAGCGCCTACAGTTGTCACGAAGCCAACCATAGATAGTTTAACAGAGAGCACGATGAGCGTGATCGTGCAGGGTTGCAAGACCTCAATGCCAAAACGTTCTACGAGGAGCAAAAAACCAGCTGTATACTCAAGAGATTGCCGAACTAAGGGCTAACTGTTTTGGACTTAAACGTAAAGTCCCCATGTCACGAAAGAAGGGAAGAGATATAGCCCAGGCCAATAAGGAATACAGGACTGCCAAAAAGAGGCTCAACCGAGCCATAAGCAAAAGAAAACACGACAAATGGGCGGAGGTTTGAAAGGCAGTAGACCATGATAAATGGGGGCTGGGTAACCAGATAGTAACCAAAAAAAATGTATGGACGATCACCGGTTGCGACCATGGATCCTATGACGATGAAGCTGATTGTGGAGGTAATTTTTACCAAGCATCCAGACAGAGACGTCATGGAGGAAGCGATGACTGACACAGCTGCTCTTCTTACTGAAGAGCAACTGTGATCGTGGGCATCCAAAATGGCATGCGGCAAAGCAACGGACCCTAAGGATTGAAGAGATAGCAAAAGAGTACATATTCGTACTGTTCAACTTGTACAACGGCAGCCTCAATGCTGGGGTCTTCTGCAAACGGTGGAAGAAGCAGAAGTTAGTTCTGTTGGATAAAGGAAAAGGGCCACCGCTAACGCCATCGTCATACAGACCACTCTGTATGCTCAAAGTTATCGGGAAGCTCTTTGAAAAATCGTTGCCCCAGAGTTAAACGACGAAGAATTATTAATTAAAATAGTGTCCTTAATTAAAATTTATAAATATATCACGCCATGTCCTTTTTTGCATTACAGTACATTGAAAAATATCAAATTCGTATTGCATATTTTATATGGATAACCTAAGTTCAATTTGAGAAATAAAAATTTTCAAAAACATATTTAACCTTAAAAGTAACCATTGGAATATTACACAAAAATCAATAATTTGGAAGTAACTTATTTAATTCTAGGTACGTAATACAGCAGAATAATGTAAAATATCATTCTCTTAAACTTTTCACTTGAGAATTTCATCATAAATAGTTCATTCATAAATATTTTATGGACATCGCGTACTATCATTCTGTGAGAAAATTAATTTTTCGAATATCATATTAAGCCATGTCCGAATCCAATTTTCCACATCACCTAAAATACATTCATAATAGTATTAAAATTTGTGTTAATATGGTCTTCATCACGCATTATTTTTGCCCGAAAACTTATTTCGACATTTGACGTTTTCACAGAGTATATTATGGTTAAAATTTGAACTTGATTTTCCCAGGTTAACAGCTGAGGGACATGGCGTACTATAAATTTAAAGCGACGTAATGTATACGTGCTAGATTAAGAGTAGCAATGGAAGCAGCAGGAGGCCTGGCTAAGAACCAGTACGGCTTCCGAAAGGGCAGGTCCACGGTGGGAGCGATTCATGAAGCTCTCCAGGAGACCGAAAAAGTATAGAGTCGGAATCACCGGATAAGGAGTGTCTGCGTGATGGTCACCTTTGACGTCAGAAGGGCATTAAACTCAGTAAGATGAGTTGACATTCTTGACCTCTTGGAAAGGCATTTTAAGGTCCCTGTATATCTCCGACGGGTCATCAGTGACTACTTACACGACAGATGGTTGAACTTTAAAACAACAGAAAGCGTGCGAAACACTAAGGTCACTGCAGTAGTAGCTAAGGGATCAATTCTTGGACCTGAGCTATGGAATTCAGTATACGACGAGGCCCTAATAATGTACCACCCAGACGAACGTGGCCATTGTCGCTAGGAAAGTCGAAAACTGGCTCAGCAACCACCATCTACAGCTGGCCAGCAAGGAGACAGAAGTTGTTGTCCTTACTAGGTAAAGGCACTCTAGCAAACCCTTTATAGCGGATATCGCGTGGCATGGCATTGAAGCCGGGAATTTGCTGAAGTGCCTACTATCTGTTTAAAAAATCCTGACCCCTCTACAAATCATTGAATAACTCAATCAACAGAAAATCGCTTAAAAAAGGAAATACACCTTGTCAGTTCTCATTTTATTACGAATAAGTACAATATCATTTGGTCACGATGCGTCCATAACTTTCGATGCAAATTTGCAGTGGAAGTGAAAAAAGTGGTTAAAAGCACCTTTTATAACTTGGTCAACTTCCAACCGTTGTATTTCGTGCAAAAATGCATGAATTCTCTTGAAAAAAATCGAGTAGTTACCTTGAAGTTTTATATATGAGTACGTTTTCGAAAAAATCGAAGATATTTATAACATTGATGTCAGCATTAAATAAAAGAGAAGGATGCTAACTCAGCTTCTAATCAAGCTGGAAGGCTCTACTGAGGCCTGAAATTAAAAAAAAATCAACAAATTCAATGGTTAGTTTTCAAAATTTCTTAATTACATCAATAACACGCTATTGCATATTATTTTTTTCTGTGTTTTTTTTACGGTAGTCGAACTCAATTGTAATCAATACGTTGAAGGGGTTTCCGTCCACCATTGTTAAAGTCGGTTGACCCACGCGGCACATTCTACCAGATGTGTTTGGACACGGCCACTTCAATACCTATTTGTTCCGGCGAAAGAAGAAGCAGAGTCCAAACTGTGACTATTGTCCAAATGAGGAGGAAAATGTAGAACTTGCCTTTTTTCAATACACGAGATGGGTACCTTTAAAAACTGAATTGGAGAATGAGTTTAGGGCAGAACAACTAAGAGACAAAGAATCCCAGAGGTGATCCTAACAAAACTCGCAACGCGTACATCTTGGAGGGAGGGAAAGAAAAAACTGAAACCAGCTACGCCCAATCCAGATGCCGAAGGCCGACGAGCCAGATGTGCGACACTACCGCACTACTGAGGATGCGTGCATCTCGGTTGGGCAGGAAGAAGAAGACAGACGTCAGGCAGGCAGCAACAGAGGGAAGCCAAGGCACGGCTTACTGGCCGATAAACCAGGCTCGGAAGTAGTGCATTGAGTGGTTACGGAGTCTGTAGTTGGCAGAAAGAAGGGGGGGGGGGGGAGTTTAGTCGGTAAGGAATCCGACACTACCCAGCCTTAGGTTTATCTAGGTAAACCCTAGGCCACTTTCTGGCTCTAGCGGCTTTTCTTTTGTTGGAGATCTTTTTTTAAGCATGAACCTAAAAATGCTTTCAGATAAGGTATTATTCTAAAAGCATTCAACTTCTTCGATAAAAGCTGTATTTAAAACCAATAGCTGTCAGTTTGGAGGTTGAGTGTACTACACGGACTCTGGAGATGTGAGGTTTGCATTCGTGAGGGCGCCAATTTCTGTATACCTCACCATTAAATATTGAGGCCACTGCCCCCATCTTGGTAGGTGCTCGACTGAATTGGACATTATATGCCTGGTTGCCAACTTGGAAGTTGATATGAAAAATGCTTCATATCAAGGCGCGTTGTTGACAGTGTTATGATTTGAATTAACATCATGTAGTATGGATCCATCAAAGGTATATCATTGCAGCAATTGCAAGAAGGAGATCAAAACAGTTGTGGGGTACTGTGGAGAATGTGTGAAATATTTCCACTCCAGTGACAAGTACCAGAAGCACAAAGTTTATAATTCTAAGAATGAGTTAGTTCCATGTACTGTAAAATATAAGTAGTTTACATTACATGCAAAGAAGGATTCCATAAGCCAGGATGTAAATCTGGAGAAAAAATATAAAGAAACCGAATCCAAAATGGTGGGTATTTCTATAAGCCAGGAATGAAGACAATTTTTTGTTTATGAAAATTGAATTTTTAGATTTTTCTCGGAAATGGTACAAGATATCATAAATGCGTAAGAGAACTTTTTGTAGACCTTTCTTAAATGTGCAAACTATTTTCTCAACATTTTTTTGTATCTGTTGTTGTTTTCAAGAAAAATGCGAAAATTCGATTTTATGAAAAAAATTCTCCTGCCCACAAAAGTCATTTAGCCCGCATTAAACTCATAAGGTATTTTCCCTATGATAGTACAAATTCAACAAAAAATTGGCAAAAAATATAAGTGTGGGTTTTTTTGAATAAATATCTCAATTAGGTCAAAATTTATACGAGTTTAAAGAAAAAATTGGTTTTTTTTTTGGAAAACAAAGCCAAAAATTCAAATACGTATAACTCGGTAAAAAATTTTTTTTTCACAAATCGCAAAAATACGTATCGCCTAATTTTCTCTAAAAAACAACATATTTTGTCCCAGAGAGATTCTGCAACTTCAAGTGTAGAACCTGCCTGATTTGAAATGGATTCGGTCAAGATAAGGATGAAACAAATAGGAAAGACAAAGATAGAACTAAAACTAGCATCGAGAAAAATTCGGAAGGTAATGAGTCAGATGGTTTGGAAGTTGGAATCAAAAGTAGATTATATTGTTGAAAATTGTCACGGAGGTAATGCCGAGGAACGATGAATGTAGCCAGCCCGTGGCGTAGTGCTGACCACCAGGATAGTCCTTGCAGGATAGTTGAAGTCGGGTGGACGTGGTTTTGGCCCTGATAAGAGCCGTTGGAGAATCCTGGGTATCCTTTAACAGGCGTTGGTGGCGAGGCGGGGAAAGTGGAGAGCGAGAAAGCACCTTACGCACAGGTTGGACCGAGCGACAGGTCGTAAGCGTAAAAAAGGTTGATTTTCGGGAGAGTAGACCAAGAATGGCGACGGGCCGTGCTATCGCTCGGGACTTTGGGACCCCTCGGATGGTTCCGTTTCATCTCGGGTACGGCCAGGCAGCCTTCTAGTGCAGGGCCGTGTCGAATTATATTCTTCTCGTAACAATTTTGTTACAAAATATAGAACAAATTAAAGGTAAACAGAGGAAAGGGGATTACCTTAAAAAAGATATTTTTGGAATAGTTGAAAATGTACAAAAAACGAACAAGGGGGTTAGCTCATGAAATGTGAAAATCAATTAAAAGAGAGATAAAAGATAATGGGGGGATAATAAAAAATGAGGTCAAAAAAATGATACATACATTTATGGGTGATTTTAATGAGATAGTTCAAAGAGAAATAGGAAAAATCAAGTCTGTAGTTACAGACATTAAAGAGATAAAAGAATTGATAGTAGCTAAAGAAACGCAGCAAAAAGATAGCGAGTAGGGAAAATGATAGATGAATATTCGTATGCCGAGAAATTAAAAAGAAAGAAAATATGAAACTATTATTTTTATAGAGCCTGTTCAAAAAGTGGATACAAAAAGCAAAGACACCAAAAATAGTATCAACGATGAAGTTAATATTAGAGTTGAAGATAGGAGGTTCGAAGATGAAAAACATCGGAAAGGGATCTGTTATAATCGAATGCGATAAACCAGAACAGAGAGAGATATTGATTAATTCCGTACAGAAAGAATTAGGACAAAACTACGCGTAAAGATATCTACGACAAGGAAGCAAACATTGGAAATAATAGATACCAATAGCAATGAGGAAAACACCAGTGATAAACTTTTAGATATAAAATATAAAGATATTTCGATGGTAATAGAGACGTCACCTAGTATATTTAAAGCAGTAACGAAGAAGAAAAATACTAATATATAGGGTGAAGCTAGAGATTGCAAAGGAAAGGAACTGTGTTTTTACTGTGCTGAAAGCTACTCTCAACGAATTGCGAGAATACAAATAATTTAAAATGTATAAACTTCGTGAGAAATAGAATACAGAGTATAAGTAGTAGGAACGATCAGTTAAGGCTTATTAAATGGAGTGTCCTTGTTTTAGAAGAATCAAGTCTTAAGCAGGGAATCATACTTACAAGGAGAGGACGCGAGATTGACATCGCCGATTCGACTGGGACTTTACAGGATGAAAGTACATCAAAATCCATTAGGGGCGTATTTTTTCTTTCGATCTAATGGACCTTAGTTTCCGAGATATCGAGGTTTGAGTATTTGCGCTCGAGCGCTGGACTCGCCACTGCCGAGCGGGAACCCCGTACTTGGCGCTTACTCACAGTCCGACACTAATTTTGTGATTAACGGAAAGTCCACAGGGTTTCTACATCATTTATATAAGGTTTTTTTTACGTAGATTGCGAATCTTAAAACGAAAATAACCCATCACGTCAAATTTTTGAAAAAAAACGGGGTTAAAAAATAAAAGCAAAAACAAAAAATCATTTTTGTCCATTTTTGGAAAAAGTTTTTGAACACTATAGTCCGGCAGATAGTGAATATTTTAAAAGTTAATCATGCAAATCATGTCACAAGCAATTTTATATTTTTTCAGGTATTGAACCCTCGGAAACATTTTGAAGCCGAGAGGCATCTGCATATTATTAAAAATATAAAATTATATTTTCCGTTCAAACTATGCAAGATACGGGAATATGTTAATAACCCAAATTGCTCATCTCAAAAATATCTATGAATTTATGTTGTATATTACATATATATTTTTTTTCATTGAAAAGCAATATATAAACTTGATTTTCTACTTTTATCAAATATTATTTGTAAATATTTAACATTATAAGAAATAATTTTATTCAAAATCGGACGATTTTCGCGTATTCCCGTCCTAATCTCGGAGCGGGAACTGCACGATTCTGGGTGGGGGTTTTTCTCGTCCGCCGGACGAGAATACGCTGAAATCGACAACTTGCGCATGTCGAATGATGGCATTCCCTCTCCTTTATCACTGTGGCACGTGAAATATGGGGAGTCGATGTTTTTGGTACGGTGCGTAGTACACAAACTCCCCGAGTAGCGCATTATCAATGAACAATTTTTTTATTACATGCAATATTTTTTTGGAATTTTTCTTTTTAATTATAACTGCATAAATTTTTTTATGGATAAATTTTAAACTCTTGTTAGTAATTCGTATTTAAAAAGTCATTTTTCATGTATACAGTTTAAATTTTCCCGCAATTTTGACTCGAGCAACTAGCGCACCTACCGACGAACAGGTTCATCTGCTTTTGTAACCTGATAACAATCATTAGTTTGATCATTCTTCATAAAGAATTGGTTTTTTTAAGCGCCTGCTTATCGCCTCGTACAGAAAACATCGGCCTCGTCGCGTCAAAGATGTAGTTCCCGTCTCATGACACAATATACTAATATTAAAAGGCATTCGATAACAAATCAAACTATAAAATACGAAGAAAAGTATGAAAATAAAATTATTTACCTTAAAAAGATCTACGAGTTTTCTTTAGACCATTTTTCAATAGTCGTTCTTAATGTCTTTTTTTTTGAGTAAATCATGTAACTTCTTCATAATTATCACCTTATTTCAGTTCACTAACACTGATTCAATTGATACACTTCAATTGAATAGGACTTCATATTTATCACTTTCGTTTAGCAAGTATAACGTAAGTTCATATTAGTTTTTTTAATAGTGCCTATGTATAATAAATCCATAAATTTAATTACCAATGACTTTTAAAAAAAAATTATACAGAAAGTATTAATCCAAAGGCACTTTAGTGTCTATTTTAGGTCCGTAAGATTTGATGATTGATTCTTGTGCAGAATTTTCTCCTGATTCCGAATATATCGGGTGCACATAACAAATTCGCAAACTTGTTGTTGTTATTTGACATTTTCTGTGTTCAAATAAAAAATGTCATATCTCGGAAAGTTATGAAAGTTTTGAAAAATATTTTTTCATAATCATTTGAAGAAGTGCGACCTGAAATTTTTTCAATTGAACTATTAGTTTAATTTCCACAAAATTCGAAATAAATACAGACTTTTCACTTTCTTTATGTGTAAAAATTTAAACCTTTTTGCGTGTAGGAGTGTTAGTAACAGCATCGAATCGTGACAGCGAGTGTGTGCGCCTGTCTGTGAAGGTTCGGCCGAGGTTCCAAACCTGCAGGTTCCAAGCCCCACGCTGTCACGATTCGATGCTGTTACTCACACTCGTACACACAGACGTGAAAAGTCTGTATATATTTCGAATTTTGTAGAAACTAAACTAATAGTCCAATTAAAAACATTTCAAAAGAAATTATGTTTATCTCAGCGAGTACTATCTGATTTAAAAAAAAATTGCAAAATGCTAAAAAATACACTGTAGAAATGGTTTTTCATTAAAACGCTATTTTATTGTTTTTCTTGTAATATATGAATTAAATAAAGATACACAATTGATCAGATTTGTGCATATCACACTTCTTCGAATGAGTATGAAAAAATATATTCAAAACTTTTATAACTTTCCGAGATGTGACATTTTTCATTTAAACACAGAAAATGTCAAATAAAACTAAAACGACTGGGAATTTGGTTATGTGCACCCGTAACGATAGCCCTGAAAGAGCTGTAAAAGGGGTTAAAGTTACGAAAAATTCCGTAACCATAGATAGTGCGTATAATTTTTTTTTAAATTCGTTATATTTTTCGTATAAATTCGATTTATAATAAATTTAAATTTAAAATTTAGAATTTAAAATTTAAAGATT
>CAKNXH010050960.1:0-14490 GCA_932178445.1 Andricus quercusramuli
ATATGTGTGTAGTTAAAAGTTTGTCATAAAAACAACCGCAGGATGTCGCCGGGAGCGGGTGCTAATCTAAAAAATTGCACCCGTTCCCAGCGAAATCGCGGTAAAATTTCAGCCGTAACCACATCTCACGACCGTGAGATGGGTGGTTACAGTCTGCACGAATTCAATACGATGATCCGAGAAAGTCTCGTGCACCCTGAGGACACGGAGCGACCCAAGGACGACCGCCTTCTGCATTCTCCCTGCAAGTGTCAGCATTTTGTTGAGACGCAGGGATGCTTTTCAGACTATTAACAAGTGAAAACTTGGCACCTCCAACAGCGCCGATGATCAGGACGATTAGCTTAAAAGAATATTCCGGGTATAACCGTCGCAACTCCCTTACAAGGTATTTATACCTTTCTTTCTTTTCTTTTTCCTTCGCTGTGACGTTCTTGTCCGCTGGTGCCGAAAATTCGATAACGAATATAGTTCGTTTCTCGAAGTCAAGAAGAACCATGTCAGGCCTCGAGTGCGCAACAGAAACAATTGTCGAGAATATGAAATTCCAATATATGCGGCATTTCTGATTTTCGACAATTGACTCTATTTCTCTAGGAGCGTTCAGCGGAGAGGTATTTGGGCTAATGCCGTATGAGTGACAGAGATGGTAATAAAGCCAAAGATGAGGTGAGAGATTGCTGATTCCATACATTCAATTTCGAGTGATTTTCCGCAGCGCCCTCTATGCAACTAACCGGTTGACGAACTAAAATAGACTCTAGACGCTCCTACTTACAGGGTCAAGCAGGGCGGCATTTTTCCAGTTTGATAATGTCGGTAGAGAAGATCAGAGTGGGTCATTTTAGTGATCACTTGTATTGAGGGCGCTGCGGAAAATCATTCGAAATTGAATCTCCCACCTCATCTGAAAATTGTCATAAAAGAATCTGGAAGTTTTTAAGGCAATTTTTATCATTCCTCACAATTAAGAAAAAAAATCAGGAAAAATTCAAATTAATTTAAAACATGTAACTATTCTATTTGTTTCCTTATTGGTTTGAAATTAATTTTCTTACAAGGGGAGTGCGCGTGACATGGATTTTAAACATCTTCTGTGAGCGAAGACGGCTTAATTTGAGACGAAAAAAGCTGAAACCGTTTACTTAGATAGAAAACGGTTTATGAGAAAAAAGGTTGTAAGAAACACATGCACTATCACTAACGGTTTGAATTATAGGATAATCGAACAAGCCACGATGGGCCAATGGTCTAGGTTCCAGGCTGGAGAGTCTCTCGTCGTGGGTTCACTTCCTTGAACATTTGAAAATTTTTTTGTTTCTATTTCTTTTTTTTTTTAATAGTTTAACCCTAAATATGCATAAATATTATAAAAACAACAGTAAAGAGTTTAAAAAAATATTTTAAGAATGCAACAATTATTTTTGACACGAAAATATTTCTATTGATCAGTTCATGTTTGCAGCATAATTTTTCATTTTGAAAAATCAATTTCAAGCGAATATTCAAAAACATTTCAAAACATTTCAAAAGATTTTAAGGCAGTTTTTATAATTTCGCACGGAAAAAAATCAAGAAAAATTCCAAATCATTTAAAACATAGCTTTGAAATTTGAAAAGATAATTTTAATATTGAGAAGATTAAAAAAAAATGAAAAATGTACATTTTTGAGAAAAAATTCATTTTTGTGGTTGAAAATTTAAATATATGTTTTTCTTTAATTTGTTGTTTTTTTAGAAGGAAATTAATTGTATAGGTTAAAATTCATTTTTTTTATTGGAGATTGAACTTTTCTTGAAAATTCGTTGTTTATTGATTGAAAATGTAAGTATTCTTAATCTTATTAATACTTTTAAATATATCTCTAAGTTGGTAGATTTTTTATTAATTTTGTAAGTGTGCAAAACTGCAAAATTTTGTTTTAAAATATTAAAATGTTTTAAGATTCGATACGTTAAAAACTTTTCTAATGTTCATTTCTAATTAAATAAAAAGTGAGTCGGTAATTAAACAAACATATAATAATTTCAATGTGTTCAAATAATTTTATTAATATTTTGAGAAAGACAAAATAGTTCATTATTTATTTATATTCAAAATTTTTGTTCAAAAATATACATACGGTTAATCATATTTATGATATAAATTATTTATATTATACATTAACCGATATTAATATTAATATTAATATTAAATTAAAACAAAAAAGGATATTAATCCTATTTTTGTTCTTGTCGAAAGGTGTTTGTTTTTATTCTTGTTTTCTTCAGGAAAACTGAATTATTTCAAAAGATATTTAGAAGTTTCGAAAAGGTGTTGACATAATTTAAAATTTGAAAAATTTCAAACCATTTTGAACCAAGCGTGCACTTTTGAGTATATCGAAAAAAAAATTCAGAAGCTTCTTAAGAATTTTGAATGAATAAAAAAATGTTCTTAAGATGCCTCTGAAACTTTCTACAAATCTCTAAGATTTTAAGGCAAGTCTTAAATTTTAATTTTTCAGCTTCAAAATTATTTATGAATTTCAGAAGTTTTTTTTACAATATTTTTTTCCAAAATATTTTGCAAATCCCGTAGAAGAAAAAAATTACATCAAAATTTTCTAGATTTTTTTTCGACAAATGTGAGATCTTCGACAATCTTTTGGAATATTCTCCGATATTTGACATAAATGTATTTATATAACTTTAAAAACAAACTGATAATGCGTGATACCTTGTTATCAAATCTCGGAATGTGGTTTTATCTCCAATTTGAGTGTTCAAAAACGTTTAACAAATTAATAGTTATTTTGAATTTTTCTTTGGTATTACAAATTATTCTAAGTGGGGAAAAAATTCATTTTTTTAACTCTAAACCTTTTCCATAGTTTACCGAAATTGAAAGCCCACGTTTTTGAAATTTTTTGTTTTGTTTTTTTGTTTGGTTTCTTCAAAGGTTGAAGCTAACTCAGTTATTGGTATAAAAAAATGAGGAAATGTGAAAAGTATTAAAAGTTAAAAGAAAATTATACACTTTTCAAATTAATTTATTTAATTTTAATTTTAATCAATTTATTTACTTCATTTAAGTTGAATTAAAGACCATTTAATTAGATAATATAACAACTTTTTAAGAAAGCAGTTTTAAAGAGCTGCTCTTCTAGACTTTTTCAGTATTTGTTTGGGGAAGTATATTTCTGGGAAAGTCTCCGCCGGTTCTACGAAGTAGAGGCGTAGAGGTGAGAAGAATTGAAGATTCCCCTCCGCCCTACCAATGCCATTTCGCTATATCGTGCGAATTCAAAACAAAAGCGCACTTTGACTTCTTATGTTGTCAAGGAAGGAAGGCTTTTAAATTTTTATTTTCAAGCTATTCTCTTGCAATTTCTGAATTTAAAGCGCAATTCAAAGTGAAATTGCAAAAAAGTGTTTTTCATCATACCTCAATCGAAAATTCGACTTTCGATGCCTGTGGAGCGGGTTGAAAATTCGATTATCGACCCGCTCCACAGTCATCTCAAGTCGACTTTTCGATTATCGATATGATGAAAAATTGTATGCATGACTCGGGCCGAGGCAACGCTTTCACTCGTGTGATATCAGCCCTCGCTTCGCTCGGGCAGCTAACTTCACACTCGTGAAATCGTTGCCTTTCGACCCTCGTCACGCAATATACTATTGCAGTGCAAATCGTTAAGTTCAGTGTGATTTTCGCGAGCTTCTTCTGGCAGACTATAAAGCATTTTTTGCTTGACCCAAAATAGCCAGAAGAGTTTTGTGCGAAAATCACTTTATTTATTAAGTTTTTTGAGAAAAAGTGCGGTGAATGCGAATTTGAGTAAGTGAAAGAAAAGTTTAAGGGAGAGTGTGTGGGAGTGTTTGGAAGGGTGTGTATGCGTGGTTTGCGTGTGTGGGGCGTGTGTGTTTTTAATTTTCAGGTTTCCAAAATGTCAAGTGTTATCGATCGCTGCCAATACCGGGACTGTCGAATTATCAAATCGGCAGACACACCACTGTTCCGTTTTCCTGCAGAACAAGACCCAAGATGCGAAGTCTGGATTACAAATTCAGATAAGTGTTATCACCTTCACTAATGATTGCATTTTCTTAATCAATTTATTATATAAGTTATAGAAATATAAATTTTTAATTCTTAACTGATTAAAAATTAAAATAATTTTACTTTCTCATTTTAATGAAAAGGTATTACTTTTATGTAAAATTTGACTTTGTCGGTTGTTATCAAATCCCCACGTTTTGAGACCTCCTGAGTCAGAAAAAATGATTTTTACAACACTATCATGAAAATGGCGTGTTTTCGTACTTATGATCTGTGTGTAATGTGGCGCATTTCGAACGATACGAATAAAGAACGTACGAAATGAGGAATGCTTACGAAAAGGCCTCTTTTCGTAAGCATTCCACATTTTCACAATAAGTGAAAGGAAGATAGTTAGATAAAGACGGAAATAGGTCGATGTTTTCAGCGACAACTGTAGCGCGGTCGTCTCGCGACTTACCGTGCAGAAATAGGAGGCGTACACTGAAAGACTTCACTTTCGTCCGAATCTGACATTTTTTCTATTTTCGATAATATCACATTGATTTAACTATTGAAGAAAACCGAACAAACGCGTGACAGCATTCAGAAATAAGGTTATAATCGCCGGTAGCCTCTCCGCCGCTGGGTGCGCTATAGTTGCTGAAGTCAAAGTTGCGGGGAAATTTAAATTAGTTCAAAATGTTATACTCTTCAAAGTGTTCTCTTTAAAATAAAGTTGCTAAAATAAACAGGTATACATTTATCTTGATTCTAAATTCCTTTTTCTTAATATGAAAAAATTTGTTAGTTAAACTTATTTAATTTAATTTCATCGTAATCTTATCATAATTTTTACTTATGATTTGGTTTGTTTTTCAATCGGGGGGCTTCGCCCCCCGAACCCTCCAGCAGGGGCTTCGCCCCCTGCACCCCCACCGGGGCTGCGCCCTGGACCTCCCCACCCCCGCAACTTCGATCAGGTAGCGTTTTTTTCACGATTTTCATGATCTTGTTGTAAAAAGTTTCGTGCATGTCTCGTGGTAGGTCCTTTTCTTGACTCGTGCAGTATTTTGAGACTCGTCTTCGGTTCGGGCACCTTCGGTACCCTCACCTACGACTCGTCCTAAAAACACTGCACTTGTCACGAAAAGGCCATCGCCTACCACTTGTAATGCAATATACTATTTTACGAAGGTGTCTATCTATCTGTCTGCAGGGTGCACATTCTTTCCCTTTTTTTCTTAGTTTTCCCTTAGTTTTCCCTTTTCTCATTAAATATACAATATTTGAACAACATTATTGCACAATAATTAGAGCAATCGTAGCACTTAAATAAATTATTTATGAATAAATAAGGTACACGTTTCAAGTACAGACGATTAAAAATAAATACTCTTAAAAAAATTTGAAGACGAAACATTTTAAAAGAAGTTGAAAATGTGACAACTGGAGACAGAAGTTATTATCCAATATAAAATTGGAACAGATACAAAATATATAGTACTTTTTAAATAAGTATTAGAAGATTAACACATTTCAGTTGAAATGTACAAAGGTAAATACATAATTAAAAAATGGAATATTGAAAATTCCTCAACTTCAATTTTAAATGTTCGAACTTGAGCAATATTTAATTTGTTTAAATATTTGCTTGAAAACTTAACTATTGTTGAAGTTTTTTTCGTTCAAAATTACATTTTTTAAACAAACAATTGAACTATTCCCTTTGTGTTTGGAAATTGATCTTTTTTAGTCGGAAATTCAACTATTTGGTTACAAGTTCATGAATTTCGTTGAAAAGCTGTCTTTTTGGTTGAAAGTTAAACTACGTTGTTAAAAATTCATGTTTTTGAACTGAAAATTGCAATTTTTGATTGAAAATTATTTCTTGTAATGAAAGTTTATATTTTTGAGTTACAAAATTCGAATGTATTGTAGAATGTTCTTTTTTCCCAAAAATTCAATAATTTGATACAAAATTTGTTATTTCATTTGAAAATTTGTTTCTTGAAATGAAAATGTAGCAATTTCATTTTTGGTTCAAAGTTGATCTTTTTTATTTTGAAAATTCAAATATTTGGTTAAAAATTGATGTAATTTGATAACAATTCGTCCTTTTTGCAGAAAAATAATATTCTTGCTTTCAAATTCGACATTTCTAATACAATTTTTTGTCTTCATTGACTAAAACATCTTTTTTGGTTGAAAACTCAACTCTTGTTGAAAATTTGTATTTTCGGATCAAAGATTCAACTGTTTTGTAGAAAATTTTAATTTTGTCTGAAAAATTCAATAGTTTTGTAGAGTATTCAACTAAACGGTCGAATTTTGAACTACTTTGTTAAAAATTCATTTTTTAGTTCCTTTCTTTCTGTTTGTTAAAAGTTTCAAAAGTTTTTTTTCTGTTTGTTAAAAAATAGGTTTTTTAATTAAAAATTATAATGTTTGGTTGAAAATTAACCTTTTCATTGAAAATTCATATTTTCGTATTGAAAAATCAACTTCATTGTAGAAAATTCTTCTTTCAGGCTTCTAACTTCAACAATTGGGGAGAAAATTCGGTTTTTTAAATTGAAATTTAATTTTTTGAAACGATAACGTAAGTGTGCGATTTTTGGTTAAAAACTGATGTTCTTGATTCAACAATTCAACTATTTTGTTCAAAAATAATCTTATTTTTTGAAAATTAAAATTGCGAAAATTAAAAATAAATTTTTTGATCAGTTACACTTTTTTTTTAAATGTGCAAAAACATGTTTTTTTATTGAGTCGTATGCACACATTTAAAAAAAAGATAAATATGTCGAACCTAAAATTTATTCAGTTTGATCCAAAGAAACATTGTTTTATTTTGCTTTTTCAGAATAAATTTTGTCGTGAGTTAGGATTTTCGGGAACTTATATTATTTGTGATTTTGGAACGTTATAAACACAACGAAAAAAAATGTTTCCCATGAATAAAAAATAACATGTTTCTTCGGTTCAAGCTGACTCAATTTCAGGTTCGAAGCAATCCAAAAAAGCATGTTTTTGTATATTTTCCAAAAATTTTAAATAAGGCAAATTTTTTTTAATTTAGAACAAAAATGTCGAATGGTAAATTTAAGAAACAGAACAGAAGATATTAACCGATTTCACATTTTTTTCTCTACTCGTTTTGGATGTCGATCCACAAATTGTTATCCCTCAGCTCAAATGACTCGATTAATTTTAGCATTTTTATTTCGCCGCACTGAAGAGTTTAGTTTCAAATTTACATTGAAAGTATTAATTATAGTAAGGATGAAATGATAAATCTTGGAAGTAAATATTTATGAGAGCGATGTTAAACCAGAGATCTGGTTTAGCATATCAAAATTGTGTATTTAACTAATTTTATTTTTTCCCACACTTTTTTATATCACTCGGGATGGATTTCCAATAATGTAAGTATATATATATATTTTTTAAATAAATCTTTAACGGCAGAAATCATTGAAAAATCATTGAAAATTATTTAAAAATGTAACATTTCTTACAAAATATTGTTTGTTCTTTTCGACATATGAAAATAAATCTTTAATTTTCCCCTATATTCCCCATTTTTGTGAGAAAATCACCCTATTTCTCCTTTTTTGAGCTCCTTTTGCGCTGTGATCCCTGTGTCTGTCTGTCCGTATGTCTTTAGTCTGTATATTCTGTAGTATCGTGTAGGCACGATAACTTTCGAAAGATTGATCCCATTGGATTGTGCTTTGCCACACTTTTTTAAGGCTTTTTTTGGATGAAAATTCGAAAAGTGATCACATTTTCAAGGTTTTTAAGACCACTTTTTTTGAAGATTTGAAAATTCTATGTGCGGTTGTTAGTAGTACACAAAAAGAAAAACAAAATATCACAATGACTTTTTCTGAGAAAACAAAAATGACCGAAGTTATAGCATTTGAAAATTCCAAAAAACAAACGAAAATGAACATTTTAAGTCGAAAAACGCACGATATGAAAACAGTCAAGCGGGGAAAAACATTGCTTTTTGAACACTCTACTATATTTTCATAACAACTTTTTGAATTTTTTGAAAAATCAAACATTCAAATGTTGATTGCACAAAAAATAATGAAAAATCAAAAGTTTCATTTTGCTGTCAAACTATGCTAGAGAAAAATTTGTTTATTCAAAGAAGAGGTACAACTTTTTTATGAATCATGTTTCGATAGGATGCGTAGTTTTTGTTTTATTCGTGAAAATAACATTGACAGTAAACAAAAAAATTTGGAAAAACGATGGAAGGTGCGAAAACAGATGTTACATACCCCCTTCAAATCTGCGCATATCAATTTTTATACATTTATTGTGAGAATGGAATGCACAGACAACGGATGAGGCCTGTAACAAGAGACCGGCACGTGGCGCAAAAGCGCAGCGTCGGCCGATAATAAAAGTTGGTGATTGGGAAAGATAGCAAAATTTAATGAAGAAATATTGTAGCTTAAGCAAACACGTAGGAAAAATTATTTGAAATAGGAAAATACAATAACTAAGGAATCGCAATAGAAAATTTAAAATGTACCACAGACTCACATTTAGATTTAGATAAGTGCGAAAGAAGAAAAAGGAAACCGCAAATGTAAGAACTCACACGCTAACACACGTAGGAACCACGACCTAGTACGATTCAACCGAATGGCCTTCCCACACCTACTCCACCGAGAACACGGGAGATTAACGTACACACATAGGCGGGTGATCGGATGGGTGTTCCTCGCTAGCCACCACACCGGTGCGTTGACCTGTCGGTTTACATATTCTCCAACCATTCTCCACTCTCCTAATGTTGACAACAACCCTATTCATCTTAAACACTTCCCTACCTAAACTACCCCCTCGAGCGGGACAAAGCAATATGGCCCTAACTTTGCCAAAAATGCATCAAAAGCATTGAAAAAAAAGACCTTTCCAAATAAGCGGGTTCCGCACCTAATACAAGGGTCACGCGTAATAAACATTCACAAAAGTAAATTGAAAAGCATGACCCGCAGAAAATACTCCTGTAAACCTGAACCAGAACAATTAAAAATTAAAATTAAAAATTAAGAAGGAGGAGAAATCTGCAAACTGTAAGAAGTTTTCAACACCTTAGCGGAAATACCCACCTGCACTCTATTTCATGCTGCTGACAATTGCATTTTTGGCTAAGCGCTCAAAGTCCAACCATGCACGGCAACACATACCGTGCCTGGCGACTAACAAATTCATTACCTAAACAAAATTTCCCACCTATGTCCACCGACAGGTCGCCTACAAGAAGCACCCATCAAAAATCATCATGGCAGTTTGCGGAGATACTTGAACCGAGCAAGTAGCCTCTTGAAGGGAATCTTCTCCCGCGAAGATTCCTTAACGGACGCCCGTCGAGTTGGACACGCTGGTTCATCGCGTCAACCCTTACGGTTTGCCGCTCGTAATAAAACTTTCTCATAAATTAAACATTTGGTTGAAAAGTATTTTGCGGGTCGGAAGTGTAAAACTATTCAAAATAGTTGCCTAACTAGGGCGCGTTGGAAACCTCATCGTGGGGACGTTAAACCCGAAAAACCCTTCATCCAACGAGTGAGCCCGCGGATTAAAATTACTGTCCAATCTTCGGAATAATCGGGCTTCCGTACATCGGAAAATTTATCTCCGAAGATAACAATTGTTAGGGAAGGCCACGTGAAGTTTGGCATACCCAAAAATTTTTAATCCGCAACAAATAGAAACGCCTTAGACAATTTCGAGGTCGAATCTCAAAACTTCCGAGAAATTGTCTATTATAGTTAGTGTTTGGAATAGCAGGGAGAATTTCAATAAGGGGACATGCGAATTTAAACGCACTCCATGTCTCCTTGGTTAGAAAAACAATTGCTTTTCTCTCCGCTAAAACAAATATAACGCGCGTGTGAGGGGACGTGTCGGGCAACTACGTGTGATAGCGCGTGTGTGTCGCGACTACGCTGAAATGAACTAGAGTTGTCTCAAAGACAACGGGAAATAATTCAATAAACATCGGCCCTTTAGAAAAGGGGAAAGCTAGCGGTTACCCAAACCGTTGTCTGTCCTTTTTCTAAAGGTAATTTTACTGTGAAATCAGCGAAGCAATTTGGTGAGTACTTTGTATCGTTCTAATTTTGTATTGATTATATTAAAGTGTCATACCATAATACTTGTTTCTTTGTTTATTGTAAAATCAAAATAATGTCCCTTCACTAAATAGTCTGGCAAGGTATTCTCGGATGAGAATAATTAAATTACGTCCCACAAAAATAATTAACGAAGCCTAACATTAGGCTTCGTTCAGTTTGTGAAGCCTCCGCAACCCAAGGCATATATTCAGTGAATAGGAAAAAAATAAAAAAGTGAATAACATCGGGTTGTAACACAGATACATTAACAAAAATTGTGCATTCAAACAAGATTTACAAATTTATAATCAATTTTTGTTGTGAGAATATATTCAAAATGGAAAAAATTAACTGTTTTGAAAAACGGCACAAGCTAAAATAACATTTTAACTAATTAAATTTGTCACCTAAATTATACAGAATATCGAGCGCGAAGCCCGACTGTCTGGATGAGAATGTGTTCCTGAAGGTCGATGGAACCTTAAGTAAATAAATTTCCTTTTCAGTCTAAGATAAAAACAAATTTGACAATCACTTCATATGTAGAGGTTTTGATAATTTTATAATATTTGCGAATAAACTTTTTCTTTTCATTGAAGTCGAACACGCGAGGGTCAACAGTGGCGCGCCCTAGGCGCGCTCAAACTTGCGAGCAATCTTTTTAAACAATCTTTTTAAAACATCTGAACCTTCTGAATTTTTTTCTCGAAAATTTTTTTTTTTTAATTCTGGTTTTCGAACATTTTTTTCAAACAACTTTTTTTTAACAGTTTTTTTCCAAAAAATTCTTCTTCATACATTTTTTTTCAAAAACGTTTTCCAAGAAATTTTGTTTCAAAAAATGTTTTTTCTGAAAAGTTGCCGTTTGCATGCATGTAGATAGTGCCTGAAGTTTGAAGATGGCTTACTTTAGACACTGGTGAAAAGCTGCGCATGCGCACATTCGAGATGAGGTACTTTAGACACTGGCATAGATAACTTTAAACACTAGCGTGGGGTATCTTCTTGAAATAAATTTACATTCAACTTGAGTTTTTTTCAACAAATTTTCTTTTTTTTTAATTTTTTTTCACAAATTTTTTTTCACAAAATTTTTTTTTCAAAACATGTTTTTTCAGAAAATTTTTTATCAGAAAATTATTCGCAAACTTTTATTTTCATAAAATTTACTTGCATAATTTTTTTACCAATTTTTTTTCCAAAAAATAAAAATATTTTGTTTCACGATTCTGTTAAGGCTTAAATTAACATCTTAATAGGCTACACTTTGACTAACTTTTTTGTTAATTTTGATAACTTTGAAGAAGTTTCCTTAAAGTATTTCAGATTATTCTTTCAAAATTTTCGAAATCTTTTAAAATATTCTCCAAGAATTAATTGTTTCAAGTAAAAAACATACTCCATTTTTTATTCATTACATTTTAGAAGTAGTTATACATTTTTTCAAAACTGATTATCCATGTATTAAAATTTGTTTGAATATAAATTATTTAAAATTTGTAATCCACTGAATTAAAATTTTTGAAATCTTTCGAGATATTCTCTAAAAATTATTTTTTTCAAAAAATTATTTACTATTTTTAATCCATTTTTCCAACATTTTTGGGGCTTCGTAGGCCCGGGCTGAAACCCTTATGGATCCGGTCGGGGTTTCGTCCATCCGTCGTACAAAAGGGCATAATCGCCAACATTTGGCGATTCATAATTTTTGTACATAACTTTTTAACTCTTTTAACTCTTTCTAAAAAACTTTTTTTAAACATTTTTTTTCCAAAATTTTTTTCAAACAAATTTTTTTCCTAAACATTTTTGTCATAAAATTTTTGTTTAAAAAATTATTTCCAAAATGTTATTTTCATAAAATTTGTTTGCATGATTTTTTTTCAACACATTTTATTTTAATCAAATTTTTTTCACAAACGTTCAAATTTTTCGTTTCAAGTTTTTGTTAAGACTTAAATTAACGTCTTAATAGGCTACGAAACCCTTCCTTCAAAATCTTTGAAATCAAATTTTTCGTACATTTTGAAAAATTTTGAAAAATTGTGAGTAGTTTCCTTGAAATATTTGAGATTTTTCTTTTAAAATTTGTTCAATCTTTTCAAATATTCTCTAATTTCAAATTTTTCAATCATTCTTAAATCTTTACCAAACTTTGCTTATTTTTGCTTGTATTAAAAATTTACAATTATTTTCTATTTGAAAAAAAATATTTCTCAGAGAATATTTCAAAAGATTTCAAAAATTTTGAAAGAAAAATGTGACATAGTTTAAGTAAACTTCTTTAAAGTTTTCAAAATTAACAAAAAAAATGTAGGAAAAATTTGACAGATTTTGAAAAATTATGAGGTGGTTTAAAAGTTTCCACAAAATTGAAAAAATTCAAAAAGGAACATAATTATTTACCAGTAATGAACGATTTATCATGAAATAAAATTACTTATTTGAAAATTTGGATTTAATAAATTTAGAGTGCAAAAGTCATAATCATTATTAATAGATTCATGCGTATAACCTCATTTCATACGATCGAGAAGTTAAGAACATTATTTAAGTCGTTTGTCAGAACAGGTCCTGACTGGTGAAATTTCAAACTGCGTTCCATTCGATCGCTCCTGCGTTAAAAAAAAATGCGTGACGTCCGTCATCGTTATCAATAATTTGAATAGAGGCATAACAGTCCATCCCCTTTTTTACCCCCTCCCCCCTCAAATGACCTATTCATCCCCTTACATTTTTCAAGTCGAAAATGATATGTAAAAGCTAGCGGATTAGGATCAAAAAAAGAATGGGTTGTATATTTCTTTTTAGGAAATGGAACTTATTTGAGGACGTGGAAACCATCATCAATCCGGAGAGCCGGAATCTGTAATGTTCACTTTTTCCCTGAAGCATTTTGGGATAGGACTCGGAAAAAGTTGAGACCAAAGCAGAATCCCATTCTGTATATGGCTACTGTTGAAGAGAGTTAGCAGGCACAGAAGATGATGGAGGACAACAGTGGCATTGGAGGAAAACAGGATGACTTTGAGAAGAGGATGGTGGAGAACACCGAGACGATCATGGAAGGGGACAGCAGAGACATCGGAGGAGAAGACGTCGAGAAGAGAACAGAAGGGGACACGGATATAATGATGGAAGGTGACAAGGGAGACATCGGAGGAGAAGAAGTGGAATCTCAGAAGATAGAAGAAGAGGATGAAACAGGAAACTGTATTCGAAAAGTGGAAACAGAGACTGGAACTAATAATGAAGTTGAAGAAGATGTTACTTTGGCAGAAACATTTCACAATAAAGAAGATCAACTACGTGTGAAGAAAACGAAAGTGCTGGAAACCTACTCATCTACTGCAAAGAAGGATGGGTTCATCACCGTAGATGAAGACAATGATGAAATGGAGTGGCTAAAAATTGAACCTCCATTACCAAGTACGAGCTCTGGCAATGAGGATAAGTGCCATCCTCTTTCATCTAAACAGAAAATTGCAAACATTGAGAAAGGTTTGGCTAATAAGTTCAGAAAGTTGAGAAAGGGCGACGACCCAGAGAAAAGGAAAATGGCAAGCCTGCAGCAAGAATTGAAAAATGCACGGAAACAGATTGCTGCAAAAAAAACGGAAAAAAGTTAGTATTAAGCAATTGTTGGATGCACGTAATTGCGATAATCCTGTATCTCGTGCTGTGGTTACTCTGCAACTTCGTAAAGGCAAAAAGCGCTTTACTCAAAATGAAAAGGATTTCGCAAAAAGATTTCAATTATTACTCGAATTCAGCGTATAGGCATGTGCAACAAGCTGGAATGAAGTTGCCTTCTCTATCAACGGTACGAAGCTGGATTGCTGAATATGACATAAAGCCTGGATTCAGTAATGTGATTTTTGACAAGCTAAAGGAAAAGACGGATAAATTGCCGCCCCAACAAAGATGTGTGGATTAAAATGGGACGATTTCAGCTTTAAAAAATACGAAGAGTACTCCAAATATTGCGATCTGATTGAAGGTTTAGTAGATCTGGGACCGTTGGGGCGGAAAAACTCAGCCAATTGCGTACTTTTTAATTGACAAAAGCGTAACTGGCGATGTGATTGCTGATCTTGTGAAGCGATGTCTGACGAAACTGGCAGATTGTGGAGCAGATGTAAGGCTTCTCACTTGTGATCAGGCAGCAACGAATCAAAACTGCCTATGGAAATCATTCGGAGCAACGAAAGAGAAACCTTATTTAGAGTACGAGGGACGAAAGTACTTCTGCAGTTTCGATTTTCCGCATCTGATTAAAAGGTTGCTAAATCAACTCCGGACGCACCAATATTTATATGACGC
>CAKNXH010050963.1:0-12684 GCA_932178445.1 Andricus quercusramuli
AAATTCTAGATAAATCTAAAACACGTATATCTCCTTCCCCACATTACTATTTTCCAACCGTGCGAATCACGCCTACCCCGAAAGGGAAATGGCCTAATGGTATAATAATAATTAATGTTCATGGTACTTGAAAATTCGAACAATTTATTCTATTTTTACATTCTCATCCAGAGAAGGTATTAGATTTGTGTAAAATTTGACCCCTCCCCCCATTTGTGTCATATGTCCATTTTCCAATAATCATTCAAAAATGTATCATATATATGTTCCAAAAACAACTTAGATACTTTTTTTCGCCCCTTTTCAGATAGTTGGAAGAAATCTTTCTGATTGTATGATTTATTTTTTATTAGACAGATACGGAAATGTACGCCGAAGTGAAGGAAGTTCCTTCTTCATTTTAAAGCAAATACAAATTTAATAATTTTTATTTGAAGAACATTGAACATAAAATATTGTCATTGCGAACCGCGACAACCAAATGGCGCGCCGTGATCGCGATCAAACTTTTGAGTTTACATTAAACGATGAACAGAAACGAGCGCGGCGCAAGACTTACATGATTTGTAAACGAAATATCGAGCGCGAAGCGCGAGTGTCTTGATGAGAATGTATTCCTTAAGGTCGATAGAACCTTAAGTAAATTAGTTCCTCTTTCTATGTAAAGTTTACATAATTAAACCAAAAGCATGTCATAACGATGAAGCTAACTAAGAGAGCATTAGCCCGCGAAGCGCGCAATAGTAAGCACATGAAGTGCGAAAACCAAGATGAACCGAGCTTAAAGCGTCAGGCAAATGTGTCCGAGCGCGTAGCGCGAGGTGAATATATTTTCGAGCGCGAAGCGCGAGATAAATATATCATCGAGCGCGAAGCGCGAGATACAACAGGTGCGCGCCCTAGGCTCGCTCAAACTAGCGAGCGAAGCGAGCCGCGCGCGAAGCGGGCAGATTTTTTTTTATTAATGATTGTTTATAACAAAATCTTGCCATAGCCACTTTTGAGTACTTTTCTGACAAAAAAGTAATTATATTTGATTTAAAATGTGATATATATTTTTATCAATAAACAAATAGTTTATCAATAATTTTTTTAACAATATCTTTCAATGAATTTTTAATCAAATACAATTACTTTTTTGTTAGGAAAGTTCTCAAAAAGTACTCAAAAGTGGCTATGGAAGAATTTTTTTATAAACAATTATCAATAAAAAATATTTGTTCATTGATAAAAAAACATATCACACATTTTCAATCAATTAGAATCACTTTTTTGCCACGAAAGTACTAAAAAAAGGCAAAAATGTAATCAAAAGTGGCGATAGCAAGCTTTTGTTATAAACAATTATTTATTTATCAATCGCAAAATACCTTTTATACATGACAAATGGAATGTATGCTCAGGTGCCTCTATGCAGGAAGAGTGCACTTTCCAAGGTCATATCTCGTGACCTATTAGGGCTAGGACAGTTTTCTTTTTCTCAGATTACGCCAAATTGACTCCACTTTCATTTTTGTTACATAAACTTTGTTGTAGGATGCACGGGAAACGAGGTATTTCGAAAAAACACAACTTTTGCGTTTTTAGTCAAAAATTAAAAAAAAAATGAAATTTTTGAAACCTTGCAATTCCCAAAATAATAGGTCTAAAAGACTTTTTTTTCTAGATCTACGCAGAATTTTATATACTCTATTTCATCCTCTGGCATAGTCAATGTAAACTAAACCTGACTTGATTTATTTTGGAAAAACTGTACTCCACTTTTTGGCCCGTAAAAACAGGCAAAAATGGCCAACTTAGAGGAGTCATAACTTATGACCCATTATAGGTAGGACATTGTTCTTTTTTTGAAATCACAGAAAATTGAGTCTGCTTTCACTTACCTGTGGAACACTTTTCCGTATAGTAATGAGGTGCAAAGGTACGTAGTTTGTTTCGAAAACTAGTGATTTTCGTCGAAAATCCAAAAAAGTGGTGTTTTTTCAATATATCCTAATTCGAAAGCTATAGAAGATAGCGGATTATTTTATTCAACAAATTTTCTTATAATTTTGTCCTCTTTCTTTTTTCTGTCGGACATTTTGCTCTAAAATAAAATGGGAATTATCAGTCCACGCAAAACTAAATTTTGGAACTGTTTTCGAAAAAAAAACGCGGTTTGGCAACTGATCTGTTCTAGAGTTTTTGATATGTTAAAAGGGACCCCTCAACGAAACTTCCTCATTAAAAACATTTCTTCTGTCAGTTATTACGAAATTTCACTCATTTTTCCGACGTAATGCCTGGACTATAGCGTTATACTCGTAGGTACATTTGTTTTTCGAATTCCACCTAGTGGCTGTCGGGGCTCACGTGTTCACTGTTCGTGACATGATGTGTCATTTAATTTCCGCAATAACGCTTTAGTTTACAATAAACAAAAAAGGCCTCAGGAGTAAACGAACGTATAAAAATAAATCAACGAGAGCATCGAACGCACCCCCCGCTTTGTCGGAGTACATTGTTCCATCGGTTCTACCGGTCCAACCCTGTCGCAACTAAATACCGTGAAATTGTCATCCTACAATTACAAAGGGAATTTGCACTCGCAACCAGTGAATTATGAATGCCTTTTTCGATCACCATTTTCCAGCACTATTGTTATTTGGGCCGAATTGTTTTCCCCATGCCGATACATTAATGTCTTGCTGGTACAAAGAAAGAACTTGAGTTTAAAAAAAAATCTATTCTAAAAAAGATGAGAAATTGTCACACAGAGATTGAGAGTTCTAATAGGATTTTGAATCCAAGATAGTCCTGCTAAAATATAAATGAAGTAGCAGAAAAGTTCAAAATACGTCATGCTGAAGAAATTTTTTTTAACAAAAGTATCAGGAAAAGTAGATCAAAAACCAACACCTTCGTATATATTGACTGCACTGATCAAAAACTAACAACTTATAATAAAGTTACATAGTGTTTATTGAAATTACTTCTTTATTCTATTATTTTATATATTTTGTATAAATTTATTATATTTCTATTAAATACTTTCATTTATTCTAGAGAAGTGTGAAACAGTTTTCTTTAAACAATGAGTAAAATATACATACATTTTTTATTGGTCCAGTTAATATTTCTAACTTCCTATTTTTAAATAAAATTTCTTAATTTAGGGTTTTTCAATATTTTTTGTACAAGTGAAAAATGTATGTCGAATCTCAGGTCTCTTTCACTGTTTTTGGTTTTGAATAAGAATGATAAAATCAAACGTCTAATGGGATGGGCGTTGAAAATTAAAGAAAAAAATTCAAGAGAGGATCGGAAATTTCTGTATAAATATTCAGATGCAGCCGAAAAACTTCGCGAATTTCACTTCCTTCCTTGAAATTCCATATTATATAATATTTTTAATCTAGTAACAACTATACATTTACTAAATTGCAATACGTCAGGACACAAGCTTGAACGCGAATTGGTGCTACTTTCGCCTAGTACAGACACCATCTTCATACCAGGCTATGTCCTGCTAAAAATTCCGGACAAATTTCAGACGAATTTCGAATTCAGATATTTCTCCGAAGTTGTTTGAAAAGTTATCTGGTTTTTGTCCACTGGATTCTATCTGGTCGTGTCCGTAATTTTTGCGGCTGATGTAGCACGAAAATAAATCTGAATATCATCCGGGAGAATCCAGTCGTACGGTCGAACGTATCTTATAACCTAAGTTTCCAACAAAAAATGTATACATTATTATTGCACTTGATTTCTGTTTGTTCAAACATCAATTGCACATGCATTCACTTACGAATTTAATCACATTTTATGTGCAGATTTCCTAAAATAATTTTCAGTTTCAATATTTGAGACAAAATTTTTTAAGCATTTCACGTTCTTCTTTTATTCTCCTTCTATAAAATAAAATATTTACGTATGATACATAAGTAAACTATTTTGTATTGAACTCACAATATAATATAAAATTTCATAGTTCGTAAATATTCATTTTGACAGTATTTTTATTTTCATAATTTGATGTGTTAAATGTTTTTAACTTCTATAAAAATAGCCTCGAATGTCGTAGAAAATTCAAAAATTGAAATTAGGATAAAGTGATTGGCAACGGCCAAACAAATATCTCTCACTATGGTAAAGTATAAGCAAGTTGTCAGTGATGTTTTTGTCTCGACAGATTCTGGATTTAACATGAAGATACTCTCTCCGCACTCTAACTTTACGCAGTTTCAGCTTTATCTTGTTGAATTACTTTTCATTTATCCGGACTCTTTCCAGATTCGGTGTTTTGTCGAATCTGAATCTGAATCGGTAGTAGTTATATGGTGACTCATTAAAATTATTAAAATGAGAGCGACTAAAAAATCCATAAACCGATGGACCGCAATTCACGTAAATTGTCATTTTGAAATTCTTCAATTTTAATATTTTCCATTCAATCGATTCTTTTTTCTTGGCTGATTTCGGATTTAACCAGACTAAAATAGAATCGGTCTATTATCGGGGTTAATGTTTTTGTCAGTACAGATATCGGTAAACTACTTGAGGGTTAATGACTGCAGTACAATTGTATGACACTTAAGTCTAGGCTTTAGAGGTACGTTGCACTAATAGCCATGCGGTAGACTCAGTTATAGTTTATTGATGCGCAGTACAACAGTGCGCAACTACGACGCAGTCGGAAGTGCGAAACAACTCGAGTTCGTATCCAAAACTTCAACATAACTCTAGTGCGCAACAAAATATAGCACATAAGTCTACTGCGAAGCTAAAAGTGCGACATAACTCTAATGCGCAACTAGAAATGCCGCAAAAGTCTACCGCGCAGCCAGAAGTGCCATATAACTCTAGTGCACAACAAAATATGCTACATAAGTTCACTGCGCAGCCGAAAGTGCGACACAATCTTAATACGCAACAACCAATGCTACATAAGTCTACTACGCATCCAGGAGTGCAGCATAAATTTAGTGTGCAATAACAAATACCACAACAGTCTACTGCGCAGCCGAAGTGCTATATAACTCTTTAGTGTGATATAATGATTGGTGTCCTGCCACGCCAGCGATGTTGCAAGCACAATAATTATTTTTGCAACAAACAAGAATTGGAGCAGTGGGTTGATTTGCGTAAATTCGTGAAGATGTAATTTATCGTCAAATCCATCCTGTTCGTGAGAATTCGATAAGATATTTTTGAAGGAAACCAATTCGTCTGAATGTGTCAGCACGAATTCATTGTAGAGTAAGCCAAGTGATTTTAATTCGCGCAAAGTGAAGTCGAATTCTAATTTATTTGAATTCATCAGCGCGAGTACTGACACTCGAATTCGTAAGGTATAATAATTAACCTATTGGTCATAAAGGATCAGCGGCAACTGTCCTTCAGGGAGCCTCATAGCTCAAGGAATCAAGCTTTCGAGCTATAAGGCATCATGTCTCATTAATTTTTTTTTAACCAGATTGACCATAGATTAAGGAAAATTGACACGCTTTCAAACCATGATGGCGCAATTTGTTTCAACGAAATAGATAGAAAGACTTAAATTAATCGCAAATTATAATTTATCACAATACGCATCAATCAGTTTTTTTAATAGAATACCTCAGGTTGTACTGAACCTAACAAAATTTCACCGGCTTGCGGTGAAATCGCGGTAATGTTTTACCTGTAACCATGTCTAAAGACCGTAATATGGGTGGCCAGATGCTGGTGGATTGAGGGAAACTTCCTCCACCAGGAGGTCTTGATACCATCTGATCCCGGAGCACAATAATTGATTTAGCCTGTTAATAATTTTTTCACCTTCTCAGTTGTTCAGTAGATGCCGGACATCGTAGACTTTTCTCTGAGATACCACGACCTCCTCTGGTTTGAAAGGCTGGTCGACATTATCCGGTGGGTAATGAAGGAGTCGACTTGGGGGAAAAAACTGTTAATTTTATCTGATTCACCTCTCCCTCCGCTCTAGATTTCTCTTAGCGTTTGATAGTATCCGTATTCTATCAACAATATGCTGCCTGTTGGTCAACAGCTTTGACTTGTCAAGTGTGATGACAGATCTCCTGTTCGCGTGCAAACTGTTGGACACTGGCAATGAAATTCCTGCTAGATGTTATGTAGTCAATCACGCACTAAATGTGGGACGCGTACTGTCTTGCCTAGCCTATCTTTCTGCTGAAATGATGCATTCGTCTTTTGGCCTTATAATCAGCCGTTGGTTTTTTCTCAGTGCCGCCTCTCTTTATCTGTTGCCTGCTTGTTCTGGCTGCGGTAGAATAGGCGTTTTGCTTATATAATTCTTTTTTTAGAGGTCCTCAGCCCGGTTTTGGAGACGTTGATGCGAAGAGTGTGAGATCTCTGGGTGTTTCTCGTACCACAGAGCATGAAGTCGCGCTATGTAACCTTCGCGTTTGAGGGCGAATTGATATGCAAGCCTTTATGCATATGCATGTTCTTACGTGTGGTGACATCAAGGGCCTTAAGCTCGTTCTTCGTCTATTGAACCACCCCAAATATCTGTTCGGAGAGACTCCTTCACTGATGTTACGTTCTGAATGCAGCTTTGAGACACGCCCCGGTATGTATAGGTCTCTCCAGTATTAAGATGTCTAATAACACCTACAGCTACAAGCTCAGGGTCCTTGGGAACGCCAGTAATCTTTCCTTACTTCAGATTAATTTTTGCACACTTGTCCAAACCAAAGTCCATCCCCATCTCTCCTGTGCAGTTCTTGACAATATTTATAGCAGTTTGAAGTTCGCTTTCACCAGAGGCATAGATCTTCAGGTCATACATGGAAAATACATAAGTGACCTTATGCTCAAGCTGATTAATGTCGCCACAGAGGTATTCAGGAGAATTTTGTAGTGTGAGAGAGGGCCTTCCGGTAGTCAATTCAGATCTTGAAATCGCGATTATCTCTCGGAAGGTGCCTGCTTCCCGTGGTTGGTCTTCACGTCGCTTCCTCATCTTCGTCTAGAGCCTCATCAAGCAGAGGTTGGGAAGCGCTCCGCGTACATATCCATTTTTTGGAAGGTAGTCGGCTTGATTTCACAAAGACTGAAGCGAAACGTGCTGAAGCTCTGGTTGTTTCTGGTCAATCTTTCTGGCAAGTCATCCTCGCGTTGGTCCGCCCACTCAATGTGGGCGTTTCGCCAGTTTATCGTCGTGTTTACATCTAAATTATTTTCAGCACCCGGAACTATGGGACGATCGGCATTGTTGCCGATTTGTTGCCAACCGCAGGATTTCGCCGGGAGCGGGTGCTAATCTGAAAAACTGCACCCGCTCCCAGCGAAATCGCGGTAAAATTTCAGCTGTAACCACGTCTCACGACCGTGAGATGGGTGGCTACAGTCTGCGCGAATTCAATACGATGATCCGGTGAAAGTCTCGTGCACCCTGAGGACACGGAGCGACCCAAGGACGACCGCCTTCTGCATTCTCCCTGCAAGTGCCTCAGCATTTTGTTGACACGCAGGGATGCTTTTCAGGCTATTAACAAGTGAAACCTTGGCACTTCCAAGAGCGCCAATGATCAGGACGATTAGCTTAACAGAATATTCCGGGTATAACCGTCGCAACTCCCTCATAAGGTCTTTATACCTTTCTTTCTTTTCTTTAATAATAGATTTGATACTTTCACGATGATTCATTATAATAAATTCAAATTTAAAATTTAGAATTCAAAATTTAAAGATTTTTCGGGTTTCAATCGTTCAATCTTTTCTTTCTCCTTCGCTGTGACGTTTTTGTCCGCTGGTGCCGAAAATTCGATAACGAACATGGTTCGTTTCTCGAAGTCAAGAAGAACCATGTCAGGCCTCGAGTGCGCAACAGAAACAATTGTCGAGAATATGAAGTTCCAATATATGCGGCACTTCTCATTTTCGACAATTGACTCTATTTCTCTAGGGGCGTTCAGCGGAGAGGTATTTGGGCTAATGCCGTAAGAGTGACAGAGATGGTAATAAACCACTCTCAGTGCCGCATTGTGCCTTTGGATGTAGGTTGTTCCCGCATGAGCTGGACAACTAGATAGTATGTGTCCTAGATGCTCGGGGTGTTCATGACACGCTCTGCAGCTATCATCGGGAATATCTTGGCTCAAAATGTGGCGACGGTATGTTAGAGTGGAAATGACACCATCTTGACATGCCAAAATGAAGCCCTCTGTGCCCGACTTCAATCCGGGTGATCTAAGGAAAGCAAACGTCAGCTCATACGACATCGACTGATCTTCCACATTTCTGTGGAAGATGCCGTGCATCTTCTTGTCGAGGAGCTCTTCGCGGAAGTTTTTCTCCTGTGCTTTCTTAATCCGGGCCTTCAGGAGTGAGTATTTAAGATGGATAAGATTTGATGCATTTCGCTCACCCCTGATATTGAAGTCAAGGCCGAGTGTTTCAGCAGCCTCTTCTGCTGCTGTGTAAAGAAACGCCCCTTTGCCTACTTCTTCGTGTTTTCTGACCATTTTAAGAAGAGGATCTTGTCCATTTGCGACAATATGTGCTGCACCCAGAATAATCCTGTTGTGAAGACATTCAAGATTCAGTATTCCACGACCACCTTGACGGCGTGAGATGTGAAGTCGTGGAACAGAAGACTCAAGGTGCATGCTTCTGTTCATGTGCATAACCTTTCGGGACCCGATGTCGAGGGATCTGAGCTCGTCCTTCGTCCATGGAACTACTCCAAATGAATAGAGTACTACTGGGATGGCAAGCATGTTCGTTGCAGATACTTTGTTCCTCGCCGACAGTTCGGAAGACCATATCAGTCGGAGGAGACGTTTGTATCTGCATCGGAGAGTATCCTTTATAGATGTTACGTCCTTAATGCGGCTTTGTGGCACGCCCAGGTATGTATAGGTCTCTCCAGCGCAAAGGTGTCATATAGCGCTTCTGTCAACGAGTTCAGGATCTTCGAGGATGCCGTTAAGTTTTCCTTTCTGCAAATTAACCTTGGCGCATTTCTCTAACCCGAACTCCATTCCAATCTCTTGAGTGTACTCTGTGACAATTTTTAGAGCTAGATGTAGTTTCTCTTGATTTCTAGCATAGAGCTTAAGATCATCCATGTAAAATACATGAGTTACCTTATGCTTTCGATTTCCAGGTTTGCCACAGAGGTACCCTTCGGAATGGCAAAGTGCGAGAGATAGTGGCAGTAATGTGAGGCAAAAGGGGAGAGGGCTCATGGTGTCGCCCTGAAATACACCTCTCTGAAAGGTGACATTGTTAGTGAACACACGATATTTTCCAGATAAGATGTTAAATCTGGTTTTCCAAAGCGGCATTAATCTTTCTATGCATCTCACGATGTGTGGATGAACCTTCAAGCTTTCCAACAGACAGATGATAAGTCTATGGGAGGTTGAATCAAAAGCTTTTCGGTAATCTATCCAGGCCATCGATAGAGATCGTTGATAGGATGCTGCATATTTACAGACACATCTATCGATGAGCAGGTTCTCCCGACATCCTGCTACGCCTTTCTTCGAGCCACATTGTTCATACATCTCTCGCCACACAGGTTCAATTATCCGAAGAATCCTATCATTTAGGATGGCTGTGAAGATCTTATACAGTGTGTTCAGACAAGTTATTGGCCTGTAATTCTTAGGGTCAGCTAAGTTGCCCGTCTTAGGCAGGAGCACTGTGCGCCCTTCCACCAACCACTCCGGAATAGGCTCTTCCGACTTTAGATATGAGGTGAAAATTCGGGCCAGATGCTGGTGGGTTGAAGGAAACTTCTTTCACCAGAAGGTCTTGATACCATCTGGTCCCGGAGCGGGAAAGTTCTTCATGCCTTTTAATACGTTTTTCACCTCCTCGGTAGTGATAGGTGAGCATTCTTCCTCAGGTGTTATGAGGGCATTGCACAGCTCCTTGAAGTTATTTATGTTCTTTGAGTCTTCTTGAAGTGGATGCTGGACCTCGTAGACTTCTCTCCAATATGCTTCGACCTCCTCTGGTTTGGGCGGATGGTCGACAGTAATTGGAGGGCCTTGGAAGAGTTTAGATGGATCAGATGAAAATAGTTGATTTTCTCTGACCCACCTCTCTCTCCGCTCTAGAATTCTCCTAGCGTTAGATAGTATTCGTATTCTGTCAACAATATGCTGTCTGATGGTCATTAGCTTTGATTTGTTGATTGTGTGATGACGGATCCGCAGTTCGCGCGCGAACCGTCGAACCTTGGCAGTGAAATTCCTGCCAGATGTTATGTAGTCAATCACACACTGAATGCGGGACGCGTACTGTCTAGCCCAGCCTATCTTTGTGCTGAGTTGATGCATTCTTCTTTTGGTCTTATGATCAACCGTTGGTTTTGTTTTACGGCTTCCATCTGCCAAAGTTCTCGCTGCATTGTACACACCACAATTGATAGTCCAGAGGTCGGATTCTTCGGAAAAATCTCCACGAAGTTCATCATCCAATTCAGTCAGATCTTTGGGCTTGGGAGAAACCTGAATGTTGATGTTTCTCCGGGTCCTGAACCATCGTTCTTCCTCTATTGGATGCCTGTTCGCGGCTGGTCTCAGTGTCGCTTCTTTTTCTCTGTTGCCGGCTTGTTTTGGATGCGGTTGAGTAGGCACTCCGCTTATATAACCCCTTTTCCTAAGGTTCTCGGCATTGTTGTCCGACCCATTGTCGGGAGCCCTGCGCGCTTGATTGTTTTGAACCGCACTTACTACAACTATGTTTGGTGTTGTCATTGTTGTTCCCACGAGCAGCTAGGGAAAGGGTTCGTCCATCCTTGTAGAGCCCCGCATGCAAGGATAAGGCTGTATACTCTGAGAGTCGCCGATTTCCCAGAATCACCGTTAGAGACACCTCACCCAGGTGACATTCAGCTTTCGGCACGGTTCTCACGCCTTCGCCTGGGGGTTATTCCTTCGGGACCATCCCTGGACAATTGTCCGCGACTGCTTATTAATTAATGTAACCATATTCAGCAGAAACCCTTGGTACAGGGTCCCTCTATCCGCAACCCGAGGACGCGTTCGGAGGCTTTGTCATAAGCCCTTCGGTTCTATTCCAAAGGAATATATAATTAAAAAAAAAAAAGTTAAACAACCACCGCAGGGTACCACTAAGAGCAACTGCCATCTGGAAAAAATGTCAATGGCCCCCAGTAGAACCGCGGTAAAATACACCTACGGCCACGTCTCACATCCGTGAGATGGGTGATCACAGGGCACGACGAAATCACAACGACAGGCCGGCGAAACCCTCGTGTGTCTTGAGGACACGAAGCGACCCAAGGATGACAGCTTTCTGCATCCATCTCGCAAGAGCCTTGGCATATTTTTGGCACGCGGGTATGGCTTTAAGGTTACGAACCAGCGATAATTTCACACCTCCGAGAGCACCTATCACAAGAACAATTACTCGTACCGAATATTTTGGGTACAGTCGACGCAGCTCTCTTTTAAGGTCTTGATATCTCTCCTCTTTTTCTTTCTCCTTTGCAGTGATGTTGTATTCGGATGGAGCCGAGAATTCGATCACGAATATAGTTCGTTTCTCGAAGTCTTGGAGAACAATGTCAGGCCTCGAGTGCGCAACGGAGACTGCTGCCCGAAAATCGTAGTTCCAGAAAATCTGGCACTTCCCGTTTCGGACAATTGACTCTATATCCCTTGGAGCGTTCGGCAGGGCAGGGTCGCGACCAACATCGTAAGAGCGACAAAGGTGGTAATAAAGTACTCTTAGGGCCGCATTATGTCTATAGATATACGTTGTTCCTGCGTGGGTCGGACACCCCGATAGTATATGTTCTAGGTACTCAGCGTGTGCATGACACGCTCTGCACCTATCACTGGGAACTTCTTGACATAAAATGCGGGCGCGGTATGCTAAGGTGGAGATTACACCGTCCTGGCATGCGAAAATAAAGCCCTCTGTACCTGAATTAAGCCCTGATGATTTGTGGAAAGCAAAAGTTTGCTCCTTCGACAAGGACTGTTTTTCTACATTTCTGTGAAAGTTTCCGTGCATTTGCTTGTCGAGTAGCTCTTGGTGAAATTTTCCAACCTCTGCTTTCTTTACTTCGGCTTTTAGACGTGAAGCATCTAGATGGAGTAATGCACTTTCCTCACTTCTGATGTTAAAATTCAGGCCAAGGGTCTCAGCAGCTTGCTCCGCGGCTTTGTAAAGGAACGCCCCTTCGCCAATCATCTCGTGGTTTCTGACCATCTTTAGGAGAGGATCTCCGCCATTCGCAACGATGTAAGCTGTACTCAAAACAATTCGGTTATGAAGACACTGGAGATTCAGAAGTCCGCGTCCGCCTTGCTGGCGTGAAATGCATAATCGCGGAACTGACGAATTGATATGCAAGCTTTTATGCATATGCATGATCTTACGCGTGGTGACATCAAGGGCCTTAAGCTCGTTCTTCGTCCATTGAACCACCCCAAACGAGTAGAGTAGAACCGGGACGGCAAGCATGTTAGTCGCAGATACCTTGTTCAACGCCGACAGATTGGAAGACCAAATCTGTCGAAGAAGATGCTTGTATCTGCTTCGGAGAGACTCCTTCACTGATGTTACGTCCTGAATGCGGCTTTGAGGCACGCCCAGGTATGTATAGGTCTCTCCAGTGTTAAGATGTCTAATAACACTTATATCTACAAGCTCAGGGTCCTTGGGAACGCCAGTAATCTTTCCTTTCTTCAA
>CAKNXH010050964.1:0-28056 GCA_932178445.1 Andricus quercusramuli
TTTAATTTTTTTTTCCTTAGATACCATGAAAATATGGTCAGAAATGACGAAAAAAGAAATCTGGTGAAGCTTGAGCTCTGAATATTAATATTAAGAGCTGGCGATTTGTGATTTTTGATTTTCCATTTAAATAACACAGGAATTTAAAAAAAAAAAATTTCCGATTTCTAATGCGTTTGAGCGAATAATTGTCTAGTGAAAACAAAAACTTATTCTTGTAGAGAATTTAACGATCTACAAAAAATGTCTGATATGATTTTTTGCTAAGTCGATTCATTCAAAAGTTATGGCAGATTGAAAATTAAGAAAAATACTTTTTCATTAAACTTCCATCAGACTTTTGATCTCGAAGAGCTCAAAACCATTGAACACTTTAGATGCCATGAAAATATTGTCAGAAATTACGAAAAAAAAATTCTAGTGAAGCTTGAGCTCCTAATATTAACATTAAGAGGTGACGATTTGTGATTTTTGATTTCCCATTGAAATAACGCGGGAATTTTTCAATATTTTTTTTTTCAATTTTTGATGCATGCGAACGAATAATTGTCTAGTGAAAACGAAAACTTATTCTTGTAGAGAATTTAATGATCTACGAAAAATGTTGCATATGATTTTTTGCTAAGTCGACTCTTTCAAAAGTTATTCGAGGTTAAAGTCCAACTCTAAATCGTAAAAGATAATTTTTAGAATTTTTTATATTCTATCACAAAATAATGGCTCAAAAACATGAAATATCTTATTTTTGTAAAACTAATCGAATGTTTTTGGTAAAACAATAACATTTTTATGAAATATCGTAAGAAAAACCAATTTTATGAAACTTAATTTAAAAAAAAAATCTGAATTTTGCTTTACCTGAATAATGACTTGAAAAGAAAAATTTGGAAAACGGTTGACCTAAAGACCATCCCTGCAACTTCCCGCTAATTTCAGTAATTGAAAGTTTGTAATTTAGCCGCTGGTTGCGATGTTTTTGAGCTCTTCGAGCTCAAAAATTCAATTTTTTTGTTATTTTGAGCTCTCTGAGCTCAAAAATAACGCTGGTCCATGCGTTTGAGCTCTTTGAGATCAAAAGTCTGATGAAAATTTAATGAAAAAGTATTTTTTTAATTTTCAATCTGCCATAACTTTTGAATGAGTCGACTTAGCAAAAAATCATATCAGATATTTTTTGTAGATAGTTAAATTCTCTACAAGCATGAGTTTTTGTTTTCACTAGACAATCATTCGTTCAAACGCATTAAAAATCGAAAAAAAAATTAAAAAAATTCCTGTGTTATTTGAATGGGAAATCAAAAATCACAAATCGCCAGCTCTTAATATTAATATTCAGAGCTCAAGCTTCACCAGATTTCTTTTTTCGTCATTTCTGACAATATTTTCATGGTATATAAGGAAAAAAAAATTAAAAGTTTTTTTTTGCCCACACTTATATATACATATATATTCATTTATTTATTTATTTATAAGGACAGAGGGAAAGATTATTCATAATAAACGACGTTTGTAGAAGTCCAGCGTTGAAAAAACGACAGCGAGCAATATTTTGGATTTTGAAACCAACCCAACGATGTCTGAAAGTATCCAACGCTGAAAGGAATTTGTGGTTCACACAAATTTCGAGCAATGAGGAAAGTGCGTGAAATTTGAATTTGACTTCCCATAAATTAAATCTAAATTGAAGACAAATAATACTAAGGTGTTTCAAATTATGATTATCTCGAATTATTATAAGCCTCACTTCTTTGTAAGGTATGTCACCTGCAGTTCAAACAGGTAGACTACAGGTTGAGCATCTTCCTGGAGAGGAATCATAGCCAACTCCTTGAAAACGAACTGGTTCATGGGCTTCTTGAAACTTTGTACGTCTACAATGAACTCCCTATCGATGAAAACGGAACTCTATCCCTGAAATAATTTCTATTTCATACATTCTTTCCTCATCACCATTGATATTACTCTCACTTCTGTCATTACTCCCACCACTATCATCTTAAATCAACTTTTTCACGCTACTATTAAGCGGCTGGTACTGAATCATACGGTCATGTATAAGTAGACAGTAGGTTGCGGTTTCAGCGGGAATATTGTTTGCAGATTCAAATTCCAAACGAACGTCCACGGAGGTCTGTTTGAGAAACTTATGTTATTTCGAACAATCAATGTCACTGAGAGGAGCTTATTCTTTGAAATCACCTTTTTTCATCATTGGTTCAGGCTCTTTACCAGAGTAGGCTGTCTGAAAGTTTGCATACATCTCATACAGTAGTGCAAACTGATTATGACCAAAGTCCAGATTTAAAATACCATATGGATAGCACTGTCAATTGAGGAATAACATGATGCTGGTTATATTGCAGTGATCGAAGCGATTAGCATATCTTACTAGCCTTTCCTTTCTACCTGTCGGGAAACCCAGTATAATGTAGCGTGGTTTTTCCAACTGACATGAGTTGAAGTTTTCAGAATCCATATAATATATCTTGAGGTTGTAGAAAGCAGGGAGTATTCATACAATTCCCGTGCGCGAAAACTCATAGTTGTGAGAAAATATTTTTCAATAATGTTCAGCAACTGTATCTTACCTGATCTGAAACCATTACATATGGTATCATCCACTCCACTTTATGAATCGGGATCTTAAATTGCTCTTCATTCCCTGGCTGTTGTTGTGCCTATACAATGGCATTCAAGTCACTGCGCGATCTTGTCAGGATAAGTTCATTTTTTGCATTAGCAATGATCTTTCGATAGTCAGCAGCAAATCCTAGGATCATACTGAGTGGGATAGTGAAATCAACGTATCAATTATCATTGCTAAGACGTTTTGTTCCTTCAGGGATTTCGAGTCATCCTGCATTCTCCATGAAATAAATTTGTCCGGGGATAAGTGAGACGTAGTTTTTTATGATGCTAGTGAGACCAACATTCTTGCAGCGATCAAACACAATACCATTCAGTTCATAGCGAACTTCATCAAACAGATAGCAGATGGCATCGATCATTAGTGTTATATCAGTAACACCTGTAACTCCATTAGGTATTTTTAGCCTTCCATACACATGCAGTGAACTCTTGCTTGGGAGTATACACAAATCTTGATGCTGGACAGCAGTTTGAATTTCATCACTGTTATTGCATGACGATGAGGTATAGGGCTGAGGTGCATGAATCTTATAGTGAGCTGCGAACTCATAAAATCTCACTAGTGTTTGAATGTTGAGTATTTCTCCCATTTTTATTACAACAAAAGAAGATGATGAATATCTTGAACGGACGCTTCAGTTTCTTTTCCCACGAGGTTTGATCTTCATACCCAGCTGTGTCAGAAAGAGCACGTTCTGAGCTCCTTGCGTGCTGCTTGAGAACTGGTTTGCATGCAACATATTGATGCTCTTATATAAACTCATTTTTGATTTACACGATACCCATTATGATGAGGATTTGACGTCAAGTCGTATGGTTTTAACCTCTACCAAGTCACTGTCCTGATCAACTAAGCGGAGCTGAATTTGATGTATTGTCTTCACGGCGATTGGAAGGCAAATAACGTGTGATGGCTCTTCAATGATCATATATCCTGGCGGTACAACTTAATGTTTATTGTAATCTCAACAAGTGCTAGAGCCTTCTGGACGTAACTCTCAAGGTCTTCAATCTCATAGCTGCCAGTAGGCATGGTCACTACTCGATCACCTATATAGATTGTATAGTTCTTATGAAGCGAGATTTCTTCTCGTGAAAAATACTCTGAGTCTAGTACATAAGAGTTTCCTGTTATCGTGAGAGTAAATTATTCTTCCATGATGATGTTCTTCTTTTTACTGACTCTAGTCCGTTTATCACATGCTTATATATAGACAATATGTGTCTTTTATATGTGGTTGTCCCGATAAAAATTTCAAGCACAAGTGTCCACATTCAACACTGTCATAGTCCTGATATCTGTCATGATTGTAGCTTATCACGCTACCAACACCTAGGTCATCTACAAGATCCAAAGGTAGACGAAGATTACCGAAACTGCCAAAGTATTGGACATTATCACCGATATTTCTATAACTTACCCGGTGGGTACCAGGGCCGTGACTATCATCAAGATTAACAATAGTTGACTCAATTTGGCGGGGTCACATTATTGGCAGTTGATTGCGCATAAATACTCCACGAAAATGTGGAATGTTTATAGCTTTAGCATACTTGAACAGATCGGTATCAGTGAATGTATGGAGAGGTAGCTTTACTACAAGTTTTTTGGCTCCTGACTTAGATGAAGTCCCTGTTCTTTTCGGTAAGGTTTCATACGAAGACCTAATCATTTTCTGTAGGGTTTTAGCTGTAAATCTCTTCCTAGAGCAATAGCTTCCATTGAATTGTTATGACGTTGAGCTTCCCAGTTGTTGTTTGGCTGTGCTAGCATCGTTTACAGCTTTATCTACTCCTGCGGTTCCATCAGTGAGAGCTCCAAGTGCACTGAGTCCAGCAAAAATTTCGATCAGCGGCAAAACACCACCGACTTCCGAAGGGATTGATAGAACCCGTGGATTTTGAACTTTATGTTTATCGCCCACGTTTTCGACAGCTTCTTGTGCATCTTTGATTGCAGAATTGATGGCCACTTCTGCATCACAACTTCATTTCATTGCTTCCTCAGCTGCATTCACAACCTTTCTAAAGTATATTAGTTTATTTTTTGCAGCTGGTTTCTTTTTCAGACTAGGTTTCCTCTTCTTTGAACTGAGTTTCTTCTTCAACCCCATACCGAGTTTCGCTTCGGAATTCATCACGTCAGATATTGCTAGTGCTGCCGATTTCTCTCTAATTCCAGCTTCCTTAGCAGAAACGCGCTGCCAGGCTTTACTAGCTATTACTCGATCAGCAGCGTTTCTTGCTTCAAAGTTTTCACGATTTCGCGAATATGCAATGTCATGTTCCTTACACGCAGAGTTTAGAAGATTGATACTGGGATCACCTCTAGAAAGTAATTTGGCTAGCCCAGTACCTGGACCACAGTATTCGTAGCCAGGTAAGTGAAACTTAAACGGCAAGTGGTTGATGACTTTGTTGACCAATCCTTTACATCGATGATGACGGCTTGATACTTTGTTCACTTTATGGTGTACAATCATTTTTCACTGAACTGAGGTTAGCACGCAAATTACCCGGAAACTATATAAGCGCTGTATTTATAGCTTTCACAATAGACAAATAAATTACTTGCCCTAATCTTACACCCAAACGGACCTTTGTTAAGGCAACAAGACAACAAGTTGTTAACTTCGTCGAGAGTGGTTTGCTGTTGAAGCAATTATCGCCAAACACACTTGTACCAAAACACGTGACTCAGGCATCAGAAAAAAAGGCAAATGGAGCGTGTAACAATTGCAGCTTGTTGCAATGCGTATGCTTCGCTGAAGCTGCCTCTGGTCATGATAGGAAAATCGAAAAATCCTCGTTGCTGCAAAAAGAAGTGTGAACAAAACTTGCCGGTTTGGTATCGAAATCAATCTAGCGCGTGGGTGGACAAGTTGATTTTCAGAAAGTGGGTTTTTGAAGAATTTGTTCTACGAGTTGAGAACTTTTTGCAATCTAAAAATCTCCTCCTTCCGGCTGTTTCACTGGTTGGCAATTGTAGAGCTCACAAATTTCTCAAAATTCGGGATATTGAAGTGGCTTTCTTTCCTCCTAATGCTACTCCACTAATCAAGCCACTTGACCAAGACGTTCTTCAGGCGTTAAAATTGAATTATCGAAGCAATATGGTAGACTTAATTTTAGACGCCGAAAAAAAGGAATTAAGGTGCCGGAGTATTTAAAAACCATCGATTTCACTAAAGTTTTTCCTTAGGTCGTTGATGCATGGGAATAATTGCAATCTCGAACGATTTGGAAATGTTGGAATAGAATTTGGCCCATCAAGAAAAAAAATGCAAGCACTCAAACTGATGCTTTGGAACATGATCTCTCATTTTTTGAACTCGAGCATTGGCGCTGAACCTGCAGGAATGAATCTTCTCTTTGCCAATAAACAAACTACCGACAAGTTGTTAAATCTCATCAGAGGCATTGACGGTTATAGGTCAATCGCAGAAGGTATATCAGGATGGATGAAGGACCCAGGTGAAGAACATTTCTCATCAGAGTGATTGTGCTAAAATTTACGTTAAGGTTATAAAAATCAATTAAAATGGAAAATAAGTAAATGTTTTTATATATTTACATCACGTATAGTTAACGTAAAAAATGCATTCACCCGAAAATGATTATGTTTCAGTTATTACCAAGCAAATGTCTGATGAGGAGATTCTTAACCAAGTGAGACAAAGCGAGGGAGGTTTTGACTCAAACAAGGAGCAAGAAGAATTGTTTCCAGAAACATCAGTTTCAGAACAAAATTCTGATTTGTCAAACGACAATATTGTTTTCACTTCTTACGGGTTGTTGTATGGTTTGTGGGAATCATTGTATCATGTTACAACCAGTAGCTTCAATTGAATTTTTAATGTATAAACTATGATTTTTTTGCACTTAATACGGAATTTCATATAATTCATGAAATCTTTGAATAAATTATGTTTTCATCCCCAAGAACGTTGAAACTCCTTTCTATTTATTTATAATTGAAATTATTCACGTGAATTCGATCCTCGCGGCAGAGCATCGATGTCTGTGTTTCGAGCGGTATTATTCAGAAGGAGTGATTCCATACCTTACACCGAACGGAACTGTGTGCTGGAAGGGGAAGCATTCAAGCGAGTTGTAGGGGAATAGAACTACTCAGAGTCGTCTTCCTAGAAAAGAGTACTGTATGAGGATCAATCACTATATGGCTGATTTGATCATTTGTTTAAATAACATTCTCAAATAAACAAATAAAAACGTGGAGAATGCACCATTTTTTTCCTTTTTTTCACCATTTTTTACTTTGGTTGTATTTTTTTTTCAAGTCAAACGGAAAATTAAAGCTCAAGCATGGTACTTCAAGAAAAAATTGAGATTCTGTATGAATAAAAGAGATGCTTTTATCGTCGGGTCACTCGTGCCTTTTCGGAACTTCGACTGGTTCCTACGAATACTGTTTACTGACTAAAGTGACGGCACTTGGGGAGCTTATAGCCTACTAGTGTACAATTATTTCGGGCATAGTCTGAGCCTGCCCCCTACCCTTCTCTCCATGCTAGCAAGGTGAGAAGGTTTGAGCAAGGCACACGTGACCCGACCATACCATTTAAGGGTTAAGTTATACAGCAATCACAATTGTGCAGTGGAGCTTTACGTTACTATTTTTTGTATGAATATATATTTTTACATAAAACTGGATCATATTGTTCAAAACGTCAAAAAGTAAAAACAATGTTTTGAACTTAACTTAATATTTAGATAATTTGAAATATAGATTTCTCCTTGTATATATTTTATATCCTTATTAAAAGATAACAAATATGAATTAGGATTTTCATGCATATGACTTTTGATGTTGTGGCGGACACTTTAATTTGTATGTGCACAACATGGCAGTAAAGCTTAGTTTGTTTTAAAAATAATACTTGACGCGTTTATCATTCTTCGATATAATTTTTTCAATAGGAACTAAATCATTTCTCTTCAAAACTTTACGCCAAGCGATTCAATGTGTTAAAAGTAGCAAAATTTTACCAGTTTTTTGTTCAATACTACTTTTTTCCTACAAAATTTGTTCGAAATCTGCCAAGAATGTTAAGTAGGTTCCTAGAACATAGGATCGCTCTAACGGTCAATAACAACTCTTGCGTTTCAAAATATTCCATTCATTGTAATGAACTAATTTATTTGTTTATTTGAGACTTTATCTGATTTCCAATTTTCCACTCTAATTTTCCTTCTTGCAGACTGAGCAATTAATAATGAAGATTGACAGTATTTGATTAGATTCACCACTGCATGGGACGATAAGAGACAAATAACAAATATTGATACTTTGAAAAATTCTTACCTGCTATGTCACAGATTGAGTACAAAAAACGTTTTGCAGTAACATTTACGTAATCATGACCTCGATGGTAATCGGAATAAAGTAAATTCATTGAGTACTGGTTAACTTTGAAGTCTGGGGGCAAGTGCGATACGATAGATCAACTTTCTCCATCGATGGAGTGCAGTCGTTTATTGATTCTTTGATAATCAACATCTACCTAGCATTTTTTAAACCAGTCAGTATTCGTATTACATGCGAAAAAAACCTATTTAACTACTATTCTACCTGCATAAAAAAGGTAAGGGAGACTCTCATATATCACGTAATGTAAAATATTGTATTTGGTTTAGGGTTTTCGTGTATTTTAAGCCTAAAATGAAAAAAAGTGTATGACAGTTTTGACAAAAACTCCATAATTATTATTTTTCTTTAAATTGCTTGTCATATTCTGGTAAAAACCTACGAAAGGAAATGCTTTACTCTCTCATTTTTCAATTTATATTAAGATCTATGTGTCCAACTTAGTGCGATATATTGACACCTTCGCAAATTCTAAAAATAACAGAAAAAACCTAAGCTTACATTCTGTTGCAGGTAATTTTATGCTTTTACCTGCAAATATGAGTAAAAGTTAAACATTAACCTGGTATGGGTTTGAGTACCATATCATATAGAGCTGTCATTTCTAGAATAAATTGGTATGAATGAAACAAGTAGGATTAATTCGGCTTCTAACTTCATGAAAACGGTCATGGCAACTTTTAAGAGCTGTGAAACTACCTCCGAAGTAAACATTGAAAATTACTCTCGCAACGTGGGCTTAAGCAGAAAAGTCACCCGATATGATAGGGTAAAAACAAGTCTTAATTTTTCTGTGAAGTGAAGAAATGAGTTTTTTTATAGTTATTCATCCATTTTAGAGCAATCAGCTCGAAAATAGTCAGAATAGAAATTGAAGCGCACTAAATTAAGCGTAAATAAGAAAAATCTTTTCATGTTTTTACTTTTTTATCATGGCGTAAGATCTGCGGAGGTCAGTTTTTAGTTAAATATTTTTTTTCCATTTTTTTGTGAACTATTTCTTTTTATATGTATTTCACGAGAGAGTTGTCTATATGGATTGAAGAAGACCAAATTTCCAACAAATCTATATAAGATACGATGTTCTAGCATTCCCAGCAAAAAAAGATTTACGTGAAGTCCACTGATTGCAATTGCGAAATTAAATCTTCAGTCGGCAAATCTAGTAAAGCGCAGTTTAATTCGAACACGGTAAATTGTATTAAAAGTCAAATTGCGAAATCGCAGTTAAGAAATTCAGTTGTGAAGTGAGTTCAATATCTGCAATTGCATTGGATTGCTTGGCATATTTCTTGAGCATCTCAGGTAATCGTCCCAGTGATCCTGATCTTTGTCCCAGTAATCGTGACAACGGAGCTGTCAATCCCTAGAGCTGAATCAAAATGTGTCAACCCTAGGGATGCAAACACCATGTTTCAACCCGCTCTACAGGTAACGAATCTCGAATTTTCAGTAGATTTGCCATGAAAAATAATATGCATTACTCGGAATGTAACACAACTATCGCAATTCGTGTTCTGCATATTCAACTTCATACTCGTTTCAATCACTGTGTTCCATCCCTTGTAATGCAAAATACTATTTAAAACATTGTTTAACAATATATTCGAACTATAGTGAAGTTTCACGATTATTGGGACTATCACGATTACTAGGACATATACCTTAATGTTGCTTTTAAATTTCTATGCAAATTGAAAAAAAAATCAGTTTCCCAAACACTAAATGGTATAATAATTCTAGTTTCGGCTTCTTCAGTGTTTTGTCCTGTATCATTGAGCTGAATATCCCCATCGTCAATTTGTCGTAAATCCCAGTATTAATTTCTCAAACAGGTCACGGTTTCTCTGTGCATTTTTAATTGGCTAATTGAACATAATTTTTGTGAACCCTGAATCTACACTTTTTATATATGAAAACTACATTTTCTGCTCATATACCTGTATAGGAAAATGATTCCAAAGTATGCCGAATGCTTAATCACATCCAAGTTGTTATCAAAGTAGGCAGAAAAAAACAATTTTCCGAGCTTTTTCGTACCGACAAAGTTGTTAACTTGAATACTCATTAAACTTTTTCACTTGTATGCTATTTCAGGTGAATACTATATTTAGTTGTTAAATAACAAAATTTTTTTAATTAAAGTCAATTGAAATCAATTTACAAAGCAGCGTTGCTATTGCTTTTAATTGGGAATCGTTTCTTCAATATGTCCAGCTTATTTAAATTAGTCAGTTTTTTACAGTGTCAATAAGTTCGTAGTTAAATTCAACGTGTATTGACTCCATAGCATGAACTTTGGGGGTGGTTGAGGTTTTTATGCATCGATAGCTCTCCCTAAATTTTAAAATAAAAGTTTCAAAATTTGGATTTCAGAACTTTTTAAAGGAATCTTTCACCGCCAAACGAAAGCAAGCCTCCTCAGAATCAAGTTTCACTTATGTGCGCTGGTTAAAGTGCGTAGCTTATATGATTAATGTTCAGAGACTTTTTGCTCCCGTTTAGATTTTGAAAAATGTGACAAAGATATCAGTTTTTTTTAATTCTATGTTTCTAGTGAATATCAGTTAACAGTTGTAAGGAGAAAAAATGTTTACAAATTCCCAAACAATTTGTGAAAGAAGAATGTTCTACCGTAAACATTTCAGAAGTTATAACGTCTGAAAGAGATTTTACAGTGCAAAAATGTTCAATCTTATGTTTTTTTGCATAATATATTGTCCCTTATATACTCCACATGTATATTGTAAGAAGATAAATCAAAGTTGATTAAATTATATTTAAAAGAAAAATGAATTCTGACTGTTATAAAACAGAAGTCATAGTCTCTTATATCAGACTGCTTATTGTAAAATTCTTTCAATAAATTGAATAACCGAAATAAAGTAACTGTTTTGTTTTAATATAACAACCCAATGGATTTCTTATCCTCTAATGTCATGCGAAAACTCATTTACTGCTTAAAATACTGATAAATTCAGTAACTCACTATCCAAATCGACAAAAGGTTTGCTTATACTGTTTTGTGAAAACTACCACATTCACATGCCAAGTTCGAACAGAAAAAATTAAAAATCCCATTAAAATAACTAGACGATTTTAATAATGCTGAATGAAGGATATCAACTATGATCTAGTCTGGATGTCTGAATGATATTTCGCGTTTAAATATTAAATAAAAGTTGACAATTAAAAATGAGTTCCAGGTCAACTCATTTCTGCAAATGTCGAATATGTGTGATTTCCAGCAGACTAATGATTAGCATTTTTTTTAAAAGGGAAGAAGTTATCTGTACGTAAAAGTATTTTGGCCGATATTTCATGTGCACGAGAAAATTGATTGGGGAAAGATTCCACAATGTGCGCGTGAAACTGATACATAAAGTCATTTCGAAAAAGTTCAACAGTATTTTAGAACAGTATTTTTAAATACTAAGGAATAAGAGTTTGAAACCTTATACCAAAAGAAAACGTTTCTTACTTTTCTCAATAGAATTTGTTTTCCTCAACTGCTTTTGACAGTTTTCCCAAATGCTTCTATGATCCAGCTTTAGGCAAGTTTTTTGGAATCGTTCCCCAATAAATTTCCTCTGTGTGTTTTGAACATGTCGTTCTAGTTTCATCCGGAAATATCTGTATTATTTGAAAAAAATTATATTTGCATTTTGTGAGCACCAACATCCTATCACTCTTATTTTTCTTATATCAAAAATGATCCCGGACCTTCCAAAATCGACCAATAACCCAAATCTGAAGTGCGACGCACCTTTTAGTTTTCGTTCATAGGAAAAGAAATATCGCACAAGTGTAATTTACCAAACCGATTAGATAAAGGAAAATGTAATCGAAGACAAGAATTTAAAAAAATTTCAGTGTATCACTATCAAATGGAATTTGTTTGAATAATTCCTTTTCGAAAATTTAGTTTTTTCCTCTAAAATTATTACTACTGGTCTAGTGGAATATTTATCAACATTGGTTCATTCATTTCCAATAATTTAAACAAATGGAATTTTTTTGAATAAATTTTTTGCAAAAATTGTTTTTCTTTAGTAAAAATTATTACTGTTGGCCTAGTGGAATATTTATCCATATTGGTTGATTAATTTTCAATTATTTGAACAAATTCCATTTGTTTAAATTTTTTTCAACAACCTTTAATTTGTAAAAACAATAATTTTCCAACAAAATTTGTTAGATTTTCTGAATTGTTTCAACAATTAATTCTTAATTCTTAACATGAGCATATGATATTCGAATAATTCTGAAACGTATTGGAAAAATATTTTTCCTAAGACCAAAAATAATAATTTTCATGATAAAAAAAAAATGTGAAAAAAGATTATTTAAACCAATGGAATTTAGTTTATTTGAGCAAATGGAATTTTTTCAATCAATTCAAAATTAGTCAAACAATGTTGGTAAATATTCCACTAAAGAAATATGAATAATTTTACATTAAAAAAAAAGAATTTAGAAAAGAAAAATATTCAAACAAATTCCATTTGTTTGAATAATTAAAAATTATTGAACCAATGATGATAAATATTCAACTAGAGTAATAGTAATAATTGGTAGAAAAAAAACGAATTAAAAAAAAAAATTTGAACAAATTCCATTTGTTCAAATTTGTATTTGTATTGTATTTGTATTTATTCAAGAAAAGTTCCTAGGGCTCAATAGCCCTCTAAGGAACAAGATAATACAGGGTCATTACAAACTTGTGCAAGCACTGATCGGCAGCATACTTGATTAATCTTATAATCTAATCTATAAACTAAATGAAATAAATGAATAGAGTCGACCTCTAAATACGTATTAAATTAGGTATGAGATTAATGCGTAGTGATTAACATTAGGTGGTTGAATGGTAGATCTTGTGCATGTTAAGGTAGAGATAAAGAATGAAAAACTGTGTATAAAAGAAATTCTTTGCAAAAGTTAAGGAAAACAAAAGAAAATTCGATGATGAAATGTTCAAAAACTAAATATGAGAGTTTACCAGTGAGTAATTTAAAGATTTGGGTTAGGAAGCTTAGACTGTGCTGGAAGGTCTCTGTCTACAAGTTGAAATAGGATGAATAGATACTCGGGAGCTTTGTTCTTATAAAGAGTGTAGAGCAAATTACCCATAAAGAGTTGTCTTCTCTTGGCAACATTAAGCAGACCAGCCTCAAGTCTGTATGGTGTTATGTGTTCGTATTTAGGCAAATTGTAGATAAAACGGACACAGGCACTCAACGCGCGCTCAAGCTTTAAATTTAAATCGTCGGTCAAATCATCATAAACTAAACAGCCGTAGTCAAAATGGGGCAAAATTAGACTTTTAACCAAAAGTATCCGAGTGGAGGTTCGTAAAGAATTCTTATTCCTATAAAGTTGTTGTAGAATTCTGTATGTTTTCCTTGAGATATTCTCTATCTGTTCCTTCCAGGACAAGGTACGGTTATGGAAGTATCCTAGATCTGTAACCACTTCCGAAAAAGGGATAGTAGGATTCTCGATATGAAGAAGTGGAAATGACGCCAGTGTTTCAAGCGACGAAGATGAAGTAGGTCCAACGACTATTGCCTGAGTTTTGCCCGGGTTAAGAGTAAGTCCATTTTTCTAGGCCCAGAGGATAACGCGATTGATATCCTCCTGGACTAGATCCTCCTGGTCAGAAGTGAACAAATTGAAGAGGAGAGGTGTCAGGATAGAGCCCTGAGGAACCCCACTTTTGACTTCCCACCAATCAGAAAGCTCACCACACTGTTAATAATTCTGTGAGACCGATTATTAAAATAGGATTTAAACTACTTGATAACAGAGTTTGACCAGTTAAAGGATTTTAGCTTTTGTAGGAGTAACTTATGATTGACCATATCAAAAGCCTTCGTAAAATCAAACAGAACAACAATCGTGATCTCCCTACTATCCATTGCTAATTTGAGATCAGTCGTTACTTTAAGGGAAGCAGTAAGAGTGCTATGCTTTGCCCGAAAACCTGATTGCATCAGGTCAATGGCCTTAGATAATTCGAGAAATTTAGACAGTTGCAGGTGAATAATTTTTTCAAATGGTTTAGACAGTGCCCATAAAATAGAAATTGACCGGGAGTCTTTCGGGGATGTAGGTTTAGAAATTTTCTGAACTGGGCATATAACAGCCTTTTTACAGATATCTGGAAAGATACCGACCTGAAGGGAAGCATTATCGATATGCAATAGAATAGGAAAGATAATTGGAAAGGCAAGTTTAATTATTTTCATTGATATTCCATCAGTATTTTTTCCAAAAGTATTTCAGGTGTGACGTCATCGAAAAAGAAGTCAGAGTCATTAAATGTTGAATTGAGAGGGGTAGTGGAAAATAATTATGATAAGTCTGGAACTGGGAATGTGAAAAAAGTCTTTAAATCCACTAGACCCATATAAATAATTTTATGTTGAAAACAGACGAGAATACAGTTTTCAAAAGGTCGATTTTATCAAGAATTGACTTTTTTTGTTTTAAGGGTAGTTTTCAGGGACTCGTGAGGGTGTGTTAAGGATGTCAAACCCATATGTCTGATACATGAAATTCTTCGTTGAATAATTCTCAATAAGCCTCTATACTTCCCCGTCACATTTTCCCAAACCCTGAAAAATTATTCCAAAAACTCGAAAAAGGGATTTTTCCGCATTTATTTTACATGGAAAACTTTTTCGGACCATGCATTTTTGGACCACCCTAGTATCCACTCAATCTACAAATATCTGCAAGATTGGAAGGTAACTGTAAAGAATATGGACAAGCAACCACAAAGCGGTATAAATATTCAGGAGTTAAGAAGCTCTACATCCTAGGACTCGGGCAGAACAGTCAGGAAAATGTTGATAACGTATCCAAATTGTGGTCCAAAATCTAACCACAATTTGGATACGTTATCAACATTTTCCTGACTTTAATAAATTAAAACGAGGTGCTTCGGGTTTCAATCGTGTGCAAAATTATGAGTCTTGTAGACGTTTGGAGAACATTGCAGTTGACTTCTGCAGGGCTAAGCTGAAACTGAAGTTTAAGGTTATGTTGTTCTTATATATACTCTCTACGATGCTTATGAATGGACAGAGCGCCCCACCTTGAAGGCTGTTCAAATTTGATTGGCCAATCAAGACTTTTTTCCAAACCCGGGAGGACGGATTTCGATTGATTCTCTATATTTTCTTGAAAAAATATTGTATGTTTCTGCAATGGCAGTTGTTTTTACAAATAAAATGCTATGTCCTCTTTTGATATGATGCTCAGCTAATGATGATTGCGTGAAATGTTTTAGCTTGAATTTACTCTGATATTCTGTTCTTCAGTAGGTTCTATTGACTTGTTTTTTTTAGTGTATTTTTTTATTGCTTTATCTATTTGTTTGTTTGTGTGATCGTTCTGTATTAAGATTTTTCCAACATTTTGTAATTCCTTTCGTAAGTTATCTTCATCTTTTATGGAGACAGCTCCGTATACAAGGGAATTGATGACAAGATCGAACTGTTTCCACGGTGGGACGCTATGGCCAATCACAGACATCGTAGAGAGTATATATATAAGAATAATATAATCTAAAACATCAATTCCAGGTTAGCCCTCCTTTTAATTCATTATAAGGGTTGTTTGTCCTTATTTTTTACGGGCATCTTCCAATATTGCAGAAATAAGTAGATTATAGTCGATGCTGGGTAAGGTTCTGGCTGGCATCATGTCGCACGCCAGACTTTATCTGTGTACCTGGTGTCATGCCAAGAAGTGCATGCTTGATGAACTTTTAGAACTATATAAGGCATTCAAAAAATATTAAGTAATAAGGAAAAGCATGTTCAGTTCAATCTTAAACTAATATTGGGTATCGTGAACATTTTTTTTACTCACATGTGAGCTGAATTTGGAGAAATAGCTTTAACATGAGTAAAAGCTTGCCATGTTGAGCGGTAAGCAGTTCATGGTAGTCCAGCATTCAACGGAAATTTGGTAATCATCCAAGTTCTTAATTCAGGAAGTTTATTGTGGCTCACAAAAAAACGTTACTTAGATTTAAATATCTCTATAACTTCTAGAATTCACGCAGTATTTCAACACGCAGTCGAATTTTGTACAAGAAGAAAAAGAGATTGGGACTTCGCGGAACGGGCAATGGACTCTGTTCACTTTGAATTTGAAGATGATTGAAAAAATTTTTAATTTGTTAAAACTCGTCCAGATTATAAAACTCGGTTATTAAGAGCCTTGTGCGAATGTTCATATTGTAAAACTTTGCTCTCTCTTCCTGTTGGATCTCACTAACCAAACAGCCAGCCAGCAAGAACATCTGCGATAAACGGCCAACATTGGAACATCAAGTGTACCTGCTGAGGATGCTTTGGCTAGCGTTAGCAATTTGCAGCCGATCACCCCAACAGAAATACCGAGGGAGAGCATCAAGTGGGATACCAGAATGAAAGAATTATTGGTGCATCTCTACTACGAAAGTGCGAGATATGAAACCAAAAGCAAAAAGGGATTCAACTTTAGGACCAAGTTTGCCGCGAAGTATCCACACATACAGAAGGTTTCAGTGGGAAGACTTGAAGGTAAGATGATGCACATCAGAAATAATCTTCTCATCTCAGAAGACCGAGCAATGGAGACTCAATAGCAGGTTAAATTGGCGTGGAGCAACGCCGACAGAGAACAGCAGTTAGAGGAAGCTGCACCAGGCGATCAAGAAGCGGGAATTGATGTTTCAGAGAAACCTAATGATGATCCAGCATCCTTTCATTCTCCAGAGGCAGACGGCCTAATTCTAATAGAGGCCGAGGCAGGGGTTCAGCAACTAAGAAGGCTATTAAAATGGACACACCATATTAACATAAGTGTTATGCGCCTTTATTTGTTAGCAGATAAACGTGGCTAAAGTGTAAGGAGAGAAGTAGCTACAAGAATAAATGAGCAGAATATAGCAAACCAAAAACGCTCAATATCTGTAAACAGATTGCTTTTTGTTGTTCAAGCAGTTGCCATCAAAATGAAAGTGAAACAGCAGCTTCCTATTGATGAACTCCCTTCGGAAGATGTGGAAAACGAAGACTCCATTGAAGCTGATGGCATAGGTGCTAGACTAGAGTTCAAACATGTAGAACAGGGTTGGCCGAATTACACGTAAGTTTCCGAATCGAATCGTCATAGCACAGAAAAGTTGCTACTCGTCGCCCTGTTCGAAATAAAAATTTTTTTTCTTAAATTGGACCATATCTTCCGGTCGCGCGTCGCGTTCAAAGTTTCGAAAAATCGTGAAAAATTAAACACGTTTTCGGATTTTTTCTTAGTAAGTTATATTAATCGAATTTCGTTCAAAATCGGTATGTGCCCTCTTTTAAATATCTGTTGACTAAAGAAAAACTTCCCCTTCTCATCGTCTTCTCCTGTAAGGGTGGGGGGAGGGGCAAATACTGTAAAAAGGAGCCATTTTAAGGTCGTTATTTTCCTCGTGTTAAGTGTGCTGGTGCGATCAGCTGAGGCGTTAAAAGCGTTAAAATATATCATATTTAGAACAGTATTACGTAAATATACATCAACCGCAATATGATGGGAGGGGAGGGGGAGCTGAGCCTCAGCGAGGGATGACCAATGGCCAAGCTGGGTGGGCGGCAGTCCGTTCTAGAAATTCGCCTTCTTGCTGCGAGCAACATGCCAACCAGACAAGTCGAGACGTGTCGAATTTTAGTGTTTTACTGTGCATTTTAGTGTTGATTAGAGAAGGAGTTTGATTGATAATGAGCCCGATGACGCTCGGTCAAAAATTTCATTGTCCTTTATTTGGACCACCTAAAAGTCTGAAGAAACCGATTTTTCCTGCAGTAGCTAACGTCGTTGCTGATGTTGTAGAGTCCATTTACACTAAGGCATCTTTGCCAGAGGTCTCTCGCACGAGAATTATACAACTTATCAAAACTCTTCACGATAAGTATTACTACATCCTTAACAAGTTAAACAGGGGAAAAAAATACCTCGAAACACAAAAAGAGTACACCCCGTTCCTTTCTGACTGTCAAAAAACTTTATTTGACAGTCAGAAATGTATTGTGTGTACTCTTTTTGTTTTCCCAGGTATTTTTTGTCCCTGTTTAACTTGTTACGGATGTAGTAATACTTATCGTAAAGAGTTTTGACAAGTTGTATAATTCTCGTGCGAGAGACCTTTGGCAAAGAAGCCTTAGTGTAAATGGACTCTATATCATCAGCAACGACATTAGCTACTGCAGAGAAGCTAACATCCTGTTTAAGACTGGCCGAAGCCAGGGCTACATAATGTCTAACATGCTGGCAGTGTAGCAAAACATTCGCGTGTGAAGGAAGAATCTGTTTGTTCAGATTTTTAGGCGGTCCAAATAATGGACAATGAAATTTTTGACCAAGCTTCCTCGACGTCATTGTCAATCAAACTCCTTCTCTAATCAACAGTAAAATGCACAGTAAAACACTAAAATTCGACACGTCTGGACTCGTCTGGTTGGCACGTTGCGCGCAGCGGTAAGGTAAATTCCTAGAAGCGGCTGCCACCCACACCAGCTTGGCCATTGGTCAACCCTTGCTGAGGCTCACCTCCCCCCTCCCATCCCATCATATTGCGGCTGATGTATATTTACGTAATACTGTTCTCAATATAATATATTTTAACGCTTTTAGCGCCTTAGCCGATCGCAGCAGCACACTTCACACGAGGGAAAGAACGACCATAAAATGGCTCCTTTTTACGATATTTGCCCCTCCCCTACCTTAAAGGATAGGGGGTTGAGAAGGGGAATGTTTTTTTTTAGTCAAAGGCTTTTTAGAAGAGGTCACATACCGATTTTGAACGAAATTCGATTACTATAACTTACTAAGAAAAAATCCCAAAACGTGTTCAATTCTTAACGATTTTTCGAAACTTTGAACGCGATGTGCGACCGGAAGATATGGTGCGATTTAGAAAAAAAAATTATTGCTATCAGGGCGACGAGTAGCAACTTTTCCGCGCTATTGCGATTCGATTCGGAAACTTTCGTGTAATTCGGCCCACCCTAATGTAGAACCAACACGAAGGCATTCTCTGCGCAAGATGAACATCACAAAGGATCTGCGTGCACTAATAGAACACCTAAACAGCAAGGTGTACAAACTCTTGTGTATTGTGTAGCTGTGGCAACCGTCAGAACGTTAGGCCGCAGAATTCGGTTTAAAAATGCAGTATTTGCTCCGAAAAGGGAACGACATCCACGACGAAAGATCAGGTTGGATATGGATGTCGGCAATGTGAGGTGCAAATTAGGTTAATTGACTCAATATAAGAGAGGAAATAGAACCAGAAAGCTGATAAACCATGTTACAAATATCATCCGCTCTCAGTACATCGAGACATTGACATTAGCAATATTGGATGAGATTGTAAACTCCCAATGGAAGAGATTTGATGTTCTTACTCCTAGACTGCGTCAGTACCAGAAAATTAGTACGATAAGGCCGCAAAATCAAACCTTTTGGGTTTATGAAAGGATGATCAACCATTAACTGAGTGAATAGCAAAATAACCAACAAGACAACAAAGTCCCTTGATTGTAAGATATGACTAACAATTAGTTGTGTGCTCAAGGAAAAACCAACTGAAGCAATTTAGACGCTGCGTGTTTCCAGCTAGTAATAAAAAGAGCTAGCAATATCCCTGAAATGGATCTGACGAACATCATAGCTTTAGATGTTTCAGCGGTTTTGAAAGGAGCAAGAGGATGAGGATGAGCAAGGGGACAGCTCCAGGTCCGGACATCGCATAACTACTGATATACTGATATACTGATATACTGATATAGCATAACTACTGATACAAGTATCTGACTAGTGCAAATGCATCACTGATTTTCTAAGTCGTGCGATTTACGCTGTGGGGTACAAGAATCAAGTACTTTGATGACGGAGAACCAACAATAACTACATCAATAAGCATTACCGCGGGCATATTTCAAAGAAAAACCTTTAGTGCATTGTGGTTCTGTTCAGCGTTGAACCCATTGAGCAAAACACTAAGTGTCATCTTTCAAGGATTCAAAATACATGATAATGAGGATGGTCATCATCATCTACACAAGGATGATCTGAAGCTATAAACTAGTTTAGACCAGAAACTACAGCAAGTGATCAATATCATAAAGCAGCTTTCCAATGATATCCACATGGAGTTCGGACTAGATGAATGTAGAACATTGAATTTAAACAGATTGGAATTAGGGACCGCAGAGCTAGAGAACGAGATCGAAAATGACATCGAGGCAATGGCTCGGGGCGAGTCATATATAAATATCTGGGTATTTTTGAATCTAAGGGTATTCAGCATACGATAGTTAAGAAAAGCCTAACGACTGTCTTCACTACAAGACTCAGATTGATTCTGAAGAGTTCTCTGATCTCGGCAAAAAAGTTACAGCAATCAATACCTATGCCATCCTTGTCCTCGCGTACTTCTTTGGACTCACCAAATGTTCCAAGACCGACCTTGAAAGGTTGAACAGAACCATCCGCGTAGAAATGACGAAGCACCGTATGCACCAAAGTAATACAGCGATCGAAAGGGTAATTCTACGATGACATAGAGGGGGTATGGGCATTGTAGATATTAAGAAACCATGTAACTTACATGTTATACCGTTGCGAGACTATTCTAGCAGCAAGCGAGATGTTGCGCTTCACAACACTATATGTAACGTGGATCTAGACTGCGTGTCCTTGAATTTGTCCACAGGGGAGGCCTTGAATATCAGGGCAGAAACCATACAGGAATGAGAAACGCAATGAAGACAAAAGTCATCTACGGTGAGCACCCCAAAACGTTAGATCAACATGAATGAGATATGGAATCCAATGTTTGTCTGAATAAGAGCGTCATGTATCCAAAAACAAAAGTCATTGCGTTTCGGGACAGAGTTGTCGGTACCAAAAATACAGTCCAAGCTCCGAGCATTGCCGCCGCGAGCATTGCCGGTTCCCCCAATTTCTCACTCGAGCACTACCCCCACTTTAGCGTCGCTCGCGACCGGTGCATTTCATAGCTAACGCTCCGAGGATTGCCGGGAACGAAACGTCCGAATCTGAAGGTTTTTTTCGGGCAAAATCTCGAAATTTTTCAGTCAAACAAATTGTTCATTTTATTATTCATATAAGAAATTAAATATGAGGAAATCAGTTCGTTATTCAACATTATTTTTAATCCACTTAAAAAAAATGTGCTATTATATAAAATCAAATTTATGTACTATAAGGTATCAATGTTTCTTGCACGAATATTTGTGAATATATCACAATATCAAAGATAGCTAACCAATCAATTTTTATTTTACTTTCCGTCAAATATTTAAGGGCTTTGCACAGAGATGTTTTGGATAAATGTTCAACATAAAATGTGAACGTTAAAACCTGGAAAAAACCATGAAAAATTATAAAATCGCGTTCAAAAGATATTAGATGCCTGATTTCAGCTCCTTTAATATGCATTTCTATGAGATAACTGCTCGCAGTATTATTGCGCGGTATAAAAAGTGGAAAAGAGTGAAAGAATTTTTTCTTTTACATATTTTAGCTGTATCGGTTTTTGAATTTTCATTTTTCAAATGAACTAATATCTATTCTCACTGCTGTAAAAAAAGCTTTTCATTGTTTTTTTGTTTACGTTTTTCATGTATATTATAATCACGAAGATTACACGAGTGACATCAAATTGTGGTTATAATTGATAATTCGATATTTGAGTTTCTCTTTGTTTAAAAAAACAAGCAATAAGACACAGTAATTATTAATGTATTGCACGAGATTACATAGGTAACGTTAAAAGTGAGGTGAAATATTTGTCACTTTGACGCTTTGTTTACATTTATTCTAAGAATCGAACATACCATAGCTAATGTTCGATTTTTATGTTTCACATACCTTTAAACTCGGGTTTATAACAAAATAATACAATTCTAATCACTTTTGTACACATGTACGTACAGTAGGTACATGAAACGATTTTCGAGATAGATTTTTTAACCAACCGACGCGCGGCAATGCTCGGAGATTGTCAGCTGTATTCTTCTCTTCCACGCATTCGAGCGTGACCGAGCTTAGAGTGGGGGTTTATGGCTTCTTGGAATCATACTCCCCTACAGCCCCGAAAACGGCAATGCTCGGAGCTTGGACTGTAATCGCAAAAACGTGTTACATCAAGACGTGGTTGACCCGTGCCGATTATGTGGAGATACCAACGAATTCATCGAGCACATTATTGATGGTTGTCGTATGCTGGCTCAAAGAGAATATATGCTCAGAGATAATGATGTGCAAAACAACTTGCCCAAAACCTAGAACTCTTAACAGAATGGATTTCTTTCTAAAATACATTCCAGTGTCCGTTTCAGAAAACATAGATCACATCTTATATTGGGATGTTATTATCCAGACGGATCATTGTATCCATGCCAATTGACCCGATATCGTGATGCGAGAGAAAAGAGATGGAAGAGTTTACATCATTGACATTGCTTGTCCACTTCACCGGAAGTTGCAGGCAACCTATACAACCAATATCCGTAAGTATAGCGAGCTAAGGCATGAAGTAAAGACAATATGGAAAAGTGGGAAACATTCATCTATTCATTCTGTTGTGAATTCAGCTACAGGCAATGTGCACGCAAGACGCGTTGAACATTTTGAAAATTTAGGAGTCAGAAAAGTACTGGCAGCAGCTCAGAGAGCGGTTTTGTTAAACACATGTCGCTTTGTGAGAAACTTTCTAGCCCATCAGAAAGAAACAAATTGAAATCCTATAGAGTGGCAGACGGTAGCTCTAAGAAAGCATTCAGAGGCGATTGACCCTCAACGAGCGCAGCCGCCATGTAAGGGTAACAGCGCTGAAAGGCGAGCTCCAAACTACACAATGCCCCTAATTTTATACCTACAACACCATCGAAAAAGATTTCAAACATGGTATGAAATTATTATATAACATCCTCATCTCATTAGTCAACTTGACTTATTGTTAGTCCGTGGCTGATGATGAAAAACCGGGTTAACCCTAGAACCAGTTAAAAAAAAATAATAATAGTTGAGCCGCAGAACTAGGCCCATTAAAGTAGTCTTTCTCCCAGGAAGGGAATTGAGATTCACCATGGAAAATCAGGTTGGATATGGACGTTAGCAATGTAAGGTGCACTGTGGGTCAATTGACTCAATATGAGAAAGGTAATCGAACCAGAAATCCAATATACTATTCTACTCAAATCGTTCACGCTCGGCACATTGAGACAATGACACCAGCATTATTCGATAAGACTATAGACTACCAAAGGCAGATACTTGATGCTCTCACTATTGGAATGCATCGGTACAAGGAAAAGTAGTGCGAGAAGACCGCAAAATCGAACCTTTCAGACACATGAAAGGAGGTTCTATCGTGAACTGAGTGTGAAGCAAAATAACCAGCAAGACACCGAAGTCCTTCAGTTGGAAGACATAAGTTAGTACTGGTAGAGTATTTGTTGTACAACGAACATGAGCAATGTCGAAGCTGCTTGGTTCCAACGAGAGAAAGCAAAAGCAAGCAATAACACTGAAAGGAAGCTGACTTACACCACAACTCCAGATATTTTAGCGGTTTTGAAAAGGGCAAGTAACTGGAAAGCAAGGTGTTTTCAGATGATCATTGAACAACCAGATCGGATGCCAGGCATCATAGTCAAAGGTATACCACGTATATGATACCTGAAAACCCAGACGCTCCAACTTCATATGAATTTCGATCGAGAACCTGTCTTCTAAAAATTCATATAAAAAATATAATTAACCATTAAAACGAGAGAATGGAAGGTGATCGACATCAAAGAAAGTAGACAAGCTATCCAACTTGTAACAACTGTACAGCCTGGAGTGGTCGAGAGTCTCAAGAAGATCGACTGCAAGCCTCACGATGGGTTGGAGAGGTTCAATATCAAAATCCTTTCAAAAACCAAAGGTTACAACCGTACACAAAGCACCGCATTTGTCTTCGGAAAATTGGATTACCAAGGTTCTGTTCTAGAGACTTGGTGGGAAATAAAGATTGAGCAACAGATAGAGGGACCGGCGCCAACCTATGTTTGTGCTAGTAAGGATAGCAACCACAGGGTTGAGTCTTTTCTAGATTACGTCTCAGATACTGTTTAACTTTGTCAAATCTGGGTGATACACCTACCTTCGTGACATCTAGATGTCGCGAGGTAATTGATTTGACCTTATGTTCGATTAGCATTGCCGCAGCGTTGAAGGGGTGGCATTTATCGTCGAATACGTGCCTATCTGATCACATACAGATGTGCTTCTCCCTGACAGCCGATAGACCTGAGGTTCGAAGGTCTAGGAATCCTAAAGCAACTGACTGGGATACTTATAGGGAGGATCTCAGTAGTTTGCTGAATGCTATAGCGGGTAGAATCAAGTCTATCAAATAAACAGAATATGCCGTTGAAATCCCCTACAAAAAGGTATGAAAAAAGCGTATGAGGACAATTGTCTTCTTCGTATTAAGAAAACAGACAAGGACGCACCCTGGATGGAATCCTAGACTGAAGGACCTGACAAAAAGCTTAAGTAGGTATAATAATGAGATACAGAATGCTGTAAGGGACTCATGGAGAGGGTATTTTCAGCGAATCGAGAATATACCTGACACTGCTCGACTTCAGAGAACCTTGAGGGGTAACTCATAATGTCAACTAAAAGAATAAATATTGCCTTTGGGTGAAATGTCTGAACCGACTAATGAAATCCTTAAGTACCTAATGAGGGTTCATATCCCGGGCTCGGAGTTGGATTACACGAATAAGAGGGCGGCCCATGATTCATACCCCTCAGGAAGACAAACTTTATTAGTGAGAATGGAAGACTGGAAAGTAGCCACTCTTATTGTCACTCATTCGAAAATTAGATGGGTGTTGAACAATTTGAACCATTTGAAGCTACAGGAGTTGACAGAATATCCCTGCATTAATTCACGAAGGATTTCAATCTTTGGTGGGTCCATTGTGTAGTATTTTTCTGGCATACCTAGCAGTGGGACAAACACCGGTAGCATGGAGAAAAACAAAGGCAGTCTTCATTCAAAAGGCGGGTTAGGATACCTACTATGAGGGAAAATCTTATAAACCAATTAGATTGACCCCTTTTTATGCTGAAGACACTAGAAAAATTAGTAGACCTTTACTTAAAGGAGAAAATCCTTACGGAGAAACCTCTTCATGGGACTCAGTTTGCCTCTCAAAAAGGCAGATCTACCGTAGACGCTCTCTATGCACTTACCTTGCACATTAATAATACAATGCGGGAAGGTCAAGTAGCAATTGCAGCGTTTTTAGAAATTAAGGGGGAACACACGGAGTAAGTGATACCGTAAACAGGTGGATGCAGTCCATGTTGAAAAGCAAAACAGTATATACTTTGCTACATGCTAATGAAGTAAAAGCCAAAGTTTCGGGGATGCCTATAGGGAGGACTCCTTTGATCCACCCAGTGGGCGCTTGTCATTGATGACCTGATTCGTATTTTAAACAAATTGCGTCTTTACACTATGTAGCTATGTAGGAACTCATGCAGTCAGCGTATTGCACAGCTTAAGTTTAAAATTGAAACGGCGAGAAGGCACGCATCAAATGTTCAGTTCGTGATTAGCTGCATAACATCGAATGAAAAATTAATTTAAAAAGTTAGGGCATTCGCTCGAAACTTAAGAAAAGCAAATCAGAAGCTGAACAAGTGTAAACTGTTGACTATCAAGCAGCACTGGGCGCAAAAAATAAGGTCTCTTTCAACAGCGAAACAGCTCCATGAACGGCGAGTAAAGTGGATTGAGCAAAATTCTACCTTTTCTGCTCACCCTTCTCGTCTGTTCAATAGAACAACACGTACCGTTAAAAATGCGCCTAGTCGAAAAGTGATTCAAGTCATCTGAGAGCAAGTATATGGAGATACTTATGAGCTGAATAAGACGCTTCAGATATATCACTCTCTCGTAACTTTTGCCAAAGGCAAAGGTTACAATTTCCAGAGGAAGTGTGTCCACTAATCACTGCTAGAGAAGTGAAGAAAGTTATCGCTAGAACCGAAAAATTTTCTGCGTCAGGGCCAGATAAAATCAACAACTTGTGGTGGAAGAAGTTCACTAAGACGCATCAACATCAAGCTCGTATATTTTCTTCTTTCTTAAACGGAGAACAACCCATCACGCAGTGGCTATTGGAAGGACGCACGGCACTGATCGCTAAGAGCAGAGATTTGTCCACTCCAAAGAACTACAGGCCCATAGATTGTTTAAACACCACCTATAAGTAATTCACTGGCATCCTCAAAGAAAGAATATTAATATCTGTCGAGCCGGTATTGAGTGCAATATTTGAACAAAGTGGTGCAAGAGAGGGCTGGCAGGTTGCAGAAAGAACCTGTTGATAGACAGGTGTATTACCCAGGACATTATCAGGTATCGACGCGATCTGTCCATGGCTTGGATTGACTACCGTGAGGCATTTGATAACACAAACCATGAGCTACTTATTAAGCTCCTTGAGTGCATGGAGGTGCATCCAAAAATAGTGAGATGCATAAAAGAGCTTATGCTCTTGTGGCGGAAAAGATTTGTCATAACATCTGACAAAAGACAAGTGACTACAAGCTTTGTCACATATAAGAGGGGGGTCTTTCAAGGAGACTCTCTAAGTCCGATACTTTTCTGCATCTCCCTCTTGCCTCTATCTATTGAGCTACGAGGCTTGGTAATGGAGAAACATATACATATCTTTTAATACCACAAGAGGAAACCCAAAATTTGCGAGTCTTGAAAACGGCCCTCGCCAAAAGGTATCGCCGAATTCTCACAAGAATGTGGTCTTCCGAATTATCTGGGAAGAGAAAAATCCAGGCGACCAATATGCTGGCCTTTCCTATACTGCTCTACACGTTTGGTTCAGTCAAATGTAATGTTGATGAGTTGAAACAACTTGACGGAAGGACACGCAAGATGATGGTAATCCATCGGAGTCATCATTCTATATCCTTAGTACCTCCCTCAAGATAAAGGGTATTGGGGCTTGCTAAGCTTGGAGTGTCTTCATCGAAGAACGGTCTGGCTACAGACTGCTCAGTTCTAAATAGCACAGCTTCTCTTATCCGACTCGTACATCAACATGAATTCGTCAATGCTGCAGTGTTTCTATACCGTGCCGCAGATAGGGCCGCAGAGAAGCTTGGTCTTCCAGTTGATTTCAGCGTCACTATACATGGTCTAGCATCACTAACACCTTTGATGGTGGATAGTCGTGTACAGGAAGTAGAAAATTTGCGTCTACTAAGAGGAAATGCTGACTAGCCCCTTCACCGCGAATTCTACGGCATCATACGTAGAGAAGAGCTACCTAGTCTCAACTCTGCTAGATTTAGATCAGAGACTAAGGGATTTCCTTTTGCCTGTGAAGACTGCGTTATAGACACCTTAGTTTACCGCTAGCGCATAATGAATGTACCGGTAGGCGACACCAACTGCCGAGCGTGCAAGCAAGAGCCAGAAACACTTGGACATGTTCTCAGTGGATGCTTAAAATATGCACGCTACGAGTACATAGAGAGACACAATGCGGCTCTAAAAGTGTAATATTCTTACAACCGGCTGTCTTGGAGGCATGAAAGCTTCATTGCTTAGCCAGCTCAACAAAATCCCGGCTTTCCAGCGTCAGGCTCAGTCCATTGCACAGTCCAATTGTGCCGTCTGCCGCACAAGGTCATCTGCGGCTAGAGACCGGACTACACGGAAAAATTCTGTACGAAGTCCCTCGCGTAAATTACCTGCTCATGCTTACCTTCTGGGAGAGAAGCAGCAGGAGTGGATGACCTACACATTCCAGGTGCCTCGGTATTGGTTGCCTTAAGGAATCTGAGCCTACATCTTCCCATAAGACCAAAAAAGATTTTGTAAAAACTCTCAAGCGTAAAGATCTTATCCCCATAGA
>CAKNXH010050967.1:0-16291 GCA_932178445.1 Andricus quercusramuli
ATGTTCAACAAAACAGTTGAATTTGCAACCAAAACTTTCACCCAAAATAGTTGAATTTTCAACTAGAAAATCGGAACGTTCCACAAAAAGAAAAATTCTCAACGAAAAATTGAATATTTCGTATTTCAGCAACAAAAAACGAATTTTCTGTGTAATTTTCCATAAAATGGTTAAATTTTCAACCAAACAGTTGGATTGAAAAAAAATGCAACAAAATATTTAAATTTTTAACCAAATAGTTTAACTTTCAACCTACAAAGTTGAATTATTTACCAAAACGACATTTCAACAAAGGAAATTAATTTTCTACCAGAAAATGACAAATTTTCAACAGAATACATCAATTTTCAAACGAGTAATAACATAGATTTTCAACCAAATAGTTGAATTTTCAACTGAAGACCATAAGTTTCAATCAAAAAATGGAATAGTTCAATTTTGAGTTGAACAAATCAATTTTCGTAGAAAAAAAAGGAAAAGAAGTTTAATTTACAATCAAGTAGTTCAATTTTCAATTAGGAAGATTCGTAATTTCTACCAAAAAAGATAAATTTACTGAAAAAATATGAATTGTCAACCAAAACTGGAATAATTGAATTTCCATCCAAAAAAAATTGTATGCAAAAAAAAATCATTTTTGACATAATAGTTCAATTTTCAAGAAATAAAATGAGTTTTCAACAAAGTAGTTCTACGTTCAACCAAGAGGTTAAATTTTAAATAAAAGAACGTGAATTTTTCAATGAAAAATTAAATAGATGAATTTTTGAATAAAAACTATCAATTTTCAACCGAAAATGGAATAGTTGAATTTTCAATTCAAAAAATTAATTTTCATACAAAAATAAAGTTTTTTCGACAAAATAATTCAATTTTCAGCCAATAAGATGATTTTTTATTACTGTTTCTTTAGATTCCAACCAAGTAATTGAATTTTTAAGAAAGAAAATAAACTGTCTAATAGAGAAGAGATGAATTCACAACAACAACAAAACGAATTTTCAATGAAATAGTGAAATTTTTAACCTTCAACGAAATAGTTAAACTTTTAACCTACGCAGATGAATTCTTAACGAAAACGTCGAATTGTCAACACAGAAAATTAATTTTCTGCCAAAACAGACAAATTTTTAACAAAAGACACCTATTTAAAGAGAAATAATTTAATTTGTAACTAAAGATAGTTGCATTTTCAACGAAAAAAGATTAAATTTCAAGCAAGAATATTAATTTTCCACCAGAATAAGACAAATTTTTATGAAAGCTTAAACGAGAAAGGTAGAATAACTTTCAATTTTAATTTAATATGAAAAAAAGACTTCATTTTTTATCTATGTTATTATTATCTTGGATATGAAAAGAGCTGAATATTCAAAAAAATATTTAAAGTACATTTTCAGTGTACAAAATTAATTTGGAAGAAAAAAAACGAGTTTAAAAAGAAATGTTTTGTTAAAAAAATAATTCAAGATATCTTCTGATGTGCAATTATCTGAACTCCTGGAATCTGCATTTGTCTTTCGCTAAAGACCACAGTAAATCGACCGCCGACAATGAATAAAAAGTGCTAGGTAAATCGGCCAATATTCTAAATATTGAAGGTAATCTTAAATAAAAACGAGAATAAAATGCAAAATTACCGAAACTCACAACAGAAATTGAATGGGTTGACCGATTTTTTTCTATCTTTTTTTGATCTTCTCGTAATTATGTAATGAACCTAATGCAGCATATAAAAATTCAATTTATCCATATTCTAATAATTATCAATTTCGTTCAAGCGGCTCGAATCGTGTCAGGATGCAACAATCGAAAGGGCGGTTGATTTACGAGCGACCCCCTGTGTTCAGCTTGCTCGAGAACCGTCACGGTGAATTATGACAAATTTTTATGGATTTGAAGAGCGCCTGTTTTAGGTTCAACGGGGGTACTTTCCCGGTGGCGGATTGCTCGTTTCCAGGCGCAAAAATGAAGCACATTTTCGATTAATTGAAAATAAAAAAAAAACAAGACCATTTTTCAAAAAAAAAAAAAACTTTCTTTTTGTGCAATATGCTCTTGAGATTATGTGGTTAAAATATTACATCGAATAATTCATCCGTTTAGCGGGATTCATGCGCAAGAGAATACATGGGCTAAAAATAAGGCTTGAGGAAGCCAAGTTTGTTGGTGTATTCCACATAATGCGGGTTTTTTTTCCCAGGAAAATATATTTTCGGGTTTTTTCTACAGAAACATCAAATTCTTTTTTTAAAAGATAAATATGATGTTAATCATCGTTCCTATATAATTATTGTTAAGTATACAGTATGTTAACAAGGAAAGTATAAAACTTATTTTATATTATTCATTTAGTACTATTTATAATTGTGTTGAAAATATATTATAATTTGATCAAAAATTTCATCGTTAAATCTGACGGAATATATTACATATTCAAATTTACATCTTCCACGAGGAAAATAGGTTCGGAACTGAAATTTAAAGTACCTCAACGGTGTATCGAATATAACCAGGTTCTGATAAGACGTCCTGGTAGTCCAGGTTCCGGATTACATCTTTTGCGAGTAAAAAGGCTTTAGAAATAAAATTTCATTTTTTTCGAAAGTGTCAGCTCCACTTACAAAGACTTCGGTAAGCAGCGTCAAAATTTTGATTGTCATCAGTTGTTCATTCATTTGTCATGTGGCCTGATTACGTTCACAACTTTTGTCCGCAGAAACGCGTCCCACGAAAATATTAATTTACCATGGTGGTACACAAAGGATATTTACATTATTCAGACAAGGGGAATCGTTGTGAATTCAGATTTGTTTTACTTCGATAAAAGTAGTTCTGTTTGCTATTTATTATTTTAGTAATTAGTCACAATCACTTGCTTTCAACCCAGGCTTCGAATAGACATATTTTTTAGTTGCAAATAGAATAGAATTGAATATCGTGTTAAGTTGATCTCTCGGAGACTTTTCTTACTATAAAACAGGTTTAAATAAGAACTGAATTATAATGATCAAATATTATTTTCCGTCAGTAGGAAATTATGGATTAAATAAATTTTAAATATCATTTTTTGAAAACGCATAATTTGTATAAACGTGACTTAACTAAACATATTAGTAAGATTATATTACAGAAAGACTTGCCTGTTATTATTTCTTTCAATAAAAGTTTAAAGGCCCAAATAATTCTAACAACCTAATACTTTTTAGAATTGATTAAAGTTGATTTTCGAGCCTTTATTATGAGTAAACTTCGGTAATCAGCCATTAACACAGCATCATTTGAAAATTTTTATTGAAATTTTCACAAGAAAAACTAAGAATAAAAGTTGTTGCAGGAAATTTTTTAGAGCGATAAAGTTTTGTTCACCCAACTTCGCGTCTTTCAAAATACATGTGTTTGTCATGGAAAAACAAAAGAAAGTTCAACCGATATTTGTGTGAAGTCTATCCTGTGAAGTTAATTTTTGTCGCAACAAATCTTTCGTCGGAAATCGATGTAAAGTTTATCTTCTGTTTTTTCTGTGTTATAATTTCTAACTATAAAAGCAATGACAATTTAATACAATTGTAAGTTTTATTGATTTTATAATATAAAACGTGAATTTGAAGCACAACAATATTTCAAAATTTTTAAGTTGAAAGTGAATAAAGGAATTCAATTAAAATGTGTTTTGAAAATGCGATGCATTCAGACATGACAAATGACAAATGAATGAACAACTGATGATAATGAAAATTTTGACCCTGCTTACTGAAGTCTTTGTAAGTGGAGCTGACACTTTCCAAAAAAAACTACCAGGACGTCTTCTCAGAACCTGTTTACATTTGATACACCGTTGAGGTACTTTGAATTTCAGTTCCAAACCTATTTTCCTCGTGGAAGATGTAAATTTGAATATGTAATATATTCCGTCAGATTTAGCGATAAAATTTTTGATCAAATTATAATATATTTTCAACACAATTATAAATAGTACTTAATGAATAGTATAAAATAAGTTTCATACTTTCCTTGTTAACATGCTATATACTTAACAATATATTGAAACGATGATTAACATCATATTTATATTGTTAAAACAAAAATTTAATATTCCTGTAGAAAAAAACCCAGAAATATATTTTCCTCGGAAAAAAACCGCCTTATGGAGAATATGCCAACACACTTCTGTGTATCAAACACCCAAAATTTCTTGTATGAATTGTACCGACTCTTTAAATGATTTATCTTATCTTGGTTCAATTGTTTTTCATAACTATATAAGGATGGAAACTCTCTTTACAGGTTACAGTTACGTCTTGAAAAAAGTAATTCGTTACCTTTACAAGTTAATACTTTTGAAAATTTCTTTTACAGTTACAATTACCGACTGAAGTGACGCAAAGTTCCTCTGTAAGTTACTTTTTTATTAGGATCAGAATGAAGGGTTTCATTCAATTAAGGTTACAAAAAAAAGTTACCGTAACTTTTTCAGGAACTTCTTTACGTGTTATTTGTTACTTGCCAACGCTGTCACAGATAATCAAACACTTTTTACATGTACCCGAGTTCTTATGTCGTCCGGTATAATAAAACAACTTTTCACTAATTTTATGATTTAAGAGTTTAATTTTCCACTGCAATTGATGAAGAATTGAAGATTATTCAATAGAGGCCGTTCAAAAAATACGTAACGCTTTTCGTCTACATTTTCCCCCTTCCCCGCCCCTCCCATATGTAATGCGCCGTGTATTTCAAAGAATATTGTATGATTATAGAAAATTTTATGAGACTCATAAATTTATATGGAAGTTCAAATGATTTCATAGAATTTAAGATTCAAAAAATTTTAATGAAATTTCCTATATTCAAGGTAATCATAAGATTTCAAAAGAAGGTTCAAGATTCCATTAGATTATAAGAAATTTTTGAAGGTTTCAAGAAATTTGTCTGTTTTGGTGGGATTTTACGGAATTTAAGAGTTGTCAAAGATGTCAACATTTGTTGAGGAATTTTGAAGAATATTATGCATCTTAAACTTTTATAAAATCTTTGAAATGTTTGTGAACATTTTTGAATACATTAGGTATGCATTGAAAAGATTGTGAAATCTTTTGAACTTGTACAAAATTCTTAAAACGTTTCAAATCACTGAAATTTTTGTGAAATATGGTTTACTGTATCCTTGTTGAAATCTCTGAAATTCTTGAAATCTTTCGAAATCCTTATGAATCATTAGATATTTATGGACTTTTCCTGAAATATTTTTTATTTTTCTAAAGTCACCAAGATATGAAAAATCACTGTGAAATCTTTTGAAATCGTTTTGAAAGTTCTCAAATATTTTGAAATGTTGCGTCCCTTGTTTAAATGTTTGAAATTCTTTAAATCTTTGGAATCCTCATGACTTCTTTGAAATATTTGTGAAATCTTTCTGATATCTTTTGTATTCGTTTAAAATCATTGAAATATTAAAAATATTTATCAAATCTTTGGAAATCTTCTGCAAAATTTACGAATGTTTTAGAATTTTATGGAATTCTTATTAATTATTTCAAATATTTTGAAATCTTCTGAAAAAATTCACAATCGTTTAAAACCTTTGAAATTTTTCAAATCTGATATTACTGTACCCATTTTGATATCTCTGAAATACTGAAAATCTGTTGAAATCCTCATGAATATGCTTTGAAATATTTGTGAAATCTTTTTAAAACTTCCATATAACGATGAAATCGTTTAAAATATTTGAAATATTTCGAAATTTTTGAAATCTGATGTACTGTCCCCTTTTTGAAATCTTTTGAAATCCTTATAAATCCTTTCAATATTTATAAACACTTTATGAAATCTTTTGTGTTTGTTCGAAATCATTAAAATCTTCTAAAAAATTTGGAAATTGTTTGGAATGTTTGAAATCTTTGAAATTCTGTAGAAATCCTTATTACATTTGTTGCGAAATCGTTGACATATTTAAAATTGTTGTGCAATCTCTTTAAATCTTCTGAAAATGTTGAAATTGTTTAAAATCTTTGAAATGACTTGAAATCTGGTATACTGTACCCTGTTTTATATCTTTAAAAATCTTGTATTCTTTTGTATTAATTTGAAATCATTGAAATATTTGAGATCGTTCGAAATATTTGACATTTTTTGGAATCTGGCTTAAATTGAATATCACCAAAGAATATTATACTCTATATTCTGTATTAGCGGAGAAGAAATTGAAAGCTTATTATAAAATTATTCACAATAATATTAAAGTTTGCTCATTGCAATCTGTAAAATAATTGGAACCAGTGTAGAAAAAGTCTTGATAAATAGAACACTTTTCATCAGCAATATTTCTTCAAAGCAAAATGTTTTTTTTTTTTTATAGACTAAAAGATTCTAATTACTTTTCACTGTTTGAAGATTTCATGCGATTTCTACGGATTTGTAGAGAACTTTGGGGAATAATTGAAATGAAATAAAATGTCGAAGGAATTCTAGAAATTTCTATGACTTGCAGAGATTTCATTATATTGAAGAGATTCATAGGATTGCAACCTTAATGATAAGATCTCAAGAGATTTCTAAGGATTTCAAGTGATTTTTACGAGGGGCGTCTCACTCAAAAATTCACGTGTTACTCCGTCAGAAATCGATCGCAATCTGTAAGAATTCCGGTAAGGCAATGCATGCCGTGAAAATCAAAGTAGGAAATCATCAGTGAAGGCACGAATTCGTGAAATCTTTTGAAAACGGAAAATTCGTACGAGTCCGTTGGTTTTTGATAGAAATCGTTAAGTATTCGTAGCAGTCCGCAAGGACTTCGAGCGGAATCGCAGGGAATCATTGGGATTCATGCTTGAATTCGTAGAGAATTCGAGCGGATGAGTCCCCGCAGCGACCGCGCGATCGGGCAAATCTCGGTCTTGCGCAGTATCCACGGATATCAGCTGTTCGCCATACATTAAAAGCATTGTTGTTTTTTCCCGCCGGTGTTGATATTCATTTCAATACATATAATAATAATACATTATTCATACATATTTAATATATATATATATATATATATATATATATATATATATATTAAATATGTATATATATATATATATATGTATATATATGAGATAAATAAACGAGTATAAAATCATACTGTATTACTACCGTTTTTCACGGGTTTTCAAGATAAATTTTCAGAAATTGAAGTGTTATTTTAATTGGGAAGCGTTCACATATTACGAAACGTTATTTTCGATCAAAATTTTTATGTAACACTGAATGCTTAACCCGTGGCAGGCACACTCATTTGACGCACTCTCTATAGACAAACTGGTGCGACTTGAGATTTTCCGTTTTTGAAGTTCGTTATTTACTATGAAAATTAGCGATAATTTGAAAAGTGAATATGCCTTCCTATGTAAAATTTGAATTCATTTCCCTTTGAATTCTACAAAATTGAAATTTTCTTTGGTGCGAATTCGCACCAGTGTGCCTACCATGGGTTGAAAATTTTTTTTTCGAGTCACACAAATATTGAAATTACTTATAATAAGAGATGTATTATCAGTTTGGTTTTGAACTTATATGAATATAAATTTTATAAGATTCTTCAGAAAATTAGAAAATATTTTTGCATAATTCAGATATGTTAAAAAATAATTCAGAAGATTTGAAAAAAAATTATTTTACAGGATTTTAAAAAATATTAGTAAAAATTCGACCCTTTTAAAAAGATATTCAGGACTTTTAGAAGTTTGGAAGAAATGAAAAATGTCTTCAAAGTTCGTTTTTCAAAATGAAAAATCCTCAAAAATTTTCCCATAAATCTTGAGAAATTCATTTTTGTATTCTTTCAAAATTTTTAAGCCCACTGATATTTACAAATTATTCAATATTTTCGTGACTTTTTTTTAATTCTGAAAAATTTTAAAAATTGTCTTAAAATCTTTCAGATTCTTCTTTCAAAATTTTCGACATCTTTTGAAATGTCTTGAAATCTTTTTAAATATTCTCTTAAAATTAATTTTTGAAAACCTACAGAATTTTTTTTATTTTCTTGAAACCTTGAAAAATGCCTAAAATATCTTATAAATTTTTATTATTTCTCAATCGTGCCAAAACTTTAAAGTATCTCCTATACTTACTCAAATTTGTTCTAATATTATGTATTGTGGCAAAATTTTGCTTTTAAATTTTTTACACTCTTTTTCAAAATTTAAGGAATTAATTAAACATTTTTTGTATTCTTTTTCAATTTTGTCTTAGAATTTATTAAGGAAAAAGTCATTTGAAATTTTCCCATGTATCTTTAGAACAAGCTTAAGAATATTTTTTCATTCTCTTGACTCCATGCATAATTGAGTTTACCTAAAATTATTTTTAATCCTAAGAAATTAAAATAATTGTCTTAAAGTTTTCGATATTCCTTCTCCTCATACATTTTGCAATCTTCAAAACTCAAAATTATTGTTTTTCAATTACACATAAGACATTAAAAATTTTCCCAGAAAGATTTAAAACGACTTCTACAATAAACTGTGATTTTATGATAAAAACCCCTTACTCTGCTCAGGCCTACTTTCTGGAAAATGTTCAAGGTATTTTACTATTAAATATTAATAAAAATATTTGTGATTATACATTAATAAATTAATTAAATTGGTCAATTAATTTTTACTCGTTAAAAATCAAGGACAAAGTCAAATTAGGTTTCTTATACTCCAGAATTAATTAAATTTATTAATTAAAAAATTAATTAATTAAAATTTTTAAAATTAATTAATTAATTAATTATTCAATTTTTAAAATTAAAGAATTAATTAATAGTTCATTATCATATTAATCACTAAATTCTTATATTAATTTTTATCCTTAGTTTTCCTATTGCCACTTCAACTTGAAACCATTTGTAAATGTTCTTTAAATAATTGTTAATGTTTAGAAATCATTAGAAAAAAAGGAAATATTTCAGCACTGAGTGTGTCACTCGTACGTTATACGCATTGTACGACTCCGCGCTTCGCAGTCACTGCTTGGATTCGTTCGGATTCGTCAAACTTTGTGGGACTCTGTACGAATTCGTAGGTACAACGTTCCGCAACGCTGTGACTGTATAGCGTTCGGAGCTCCCGATTCCAAAAAAAGGATTCCGGTTCGTCAATGTCAGAATTCATAAAAATCGTTAGGATTCGTACGACTTCGTTTACTTTGTTCGAACGATTTCATTTGAATCCTGAGTGAGACACCCCTCGGATTTTTAAGATTTGAAGTGGTTTAACAAAATTGAAGAGTTTTTCAGGTAGCTTTGAGGGATTTCAAACAGATTTGGGGGTTCTGAAGAATTTAATTTGAAGAATTAATATTAAGAAATTCCATGATAATAATTCACTGCAATTTTTCTAAATTGATTCTATTATTGGCCCTATTTTTAGTTTCTTAAATGGGCCCGAGGCCCGTAATTATGTAAGGGACAATTCATGTTAAAAGTCGAATGAATATTTCGTTTTAAAAAATAATATGTATTGTATGTATTAAATATAATACGTGGGTATACAGATTTTTTAAACTTTGACGACTTTTCTATTTCAAGTTCAGACTTTGACTGCAGCCAGGGGAAAATCAATACAATTTTTTTCAGATATTATGGACATTTGACGTAAAAATCAATCATTTTAACTGTCTTTCTCACTATCTTCCAATGCAGCGTAGTATTTTTCCTGCCCCCCTCCCCCCAGTTTAACGGCCTGAAATACTTCAGGATTTCAAAATTTAATTATATGTACATTCTAGATTTTAATTCAATTACATTGTTACAGATACAGATACAGATTGTCAACGGCGATACCACGCTGAAAACACCAGTTCCCGTTAGATCACTGAAGTTAAGCAGTGTTGGGCGCGGTTAGTACTTGGATGGGTGGCCGTTCGGGGAATACTGCGTGTTGTTGACCCGTCGTGGGTGTGGTGGACCCACACTGGTAGTATTTATCCGCCTAGAAACACTACCCGAATCGGCTAGTGAGGCAATGAACTTTCGAGTTCGAAATGCTAATCAATTTTTTTTACTACATTGTTACAGATGTACTTACCGTTGAACGCTATCAGTTTTGCAGCTTCTTTTTGTCCGCTTCTCAACCGAACTTCATGTTCTCCGTTTTCCTTTTTCCTAATTTGGTTTTTGGCACACACGTAATACGACCCGTCACTTAAGGATACGAGAGCAGGCATGATTTTTTATAATAAAAATAAAAAATAAAAAGCTGCGAACACTATCTTACATTTGCTACTGCGTGAAAACACTCACTGGAAAAATATTTCATTTAGTAAACCGATGCACGTCAAAATTGCAATATAAATGATGTATTCTGCAGTTGCAGAGGGTTTTATCTTAAATGGTCATTTGAAAATAGTTCATTTTGAGTGGCGCTGAGCTCAGTCCTAGTCTATGGCCTATAGCCACCACCATCGAACCTCTCCCCACTCCATATCTTATTTTCAGCCGTGTTGATTTTTCAAACAAAAAAGAGAATTTTCAAGAAGACAGTTGAATTTTTGAAAGGAAAACTTGAATTTTCGACAACAAATTTCATTTTCTGATACGAAAGATGAATTTTCAATCGAAAAGGATAAATTTACTATCCGGAAAGTCGAATGTTTAAAAGAAAAATTGAATTATGAAGAAAATAATTACATTTTTATTAAAATGATTGAATTTCTAGCCAAACAGTTGAATTTTCAACCAAATCGCCGAATATTAAAAAATTAAATGAATAAACTTGAACCAAATAGTTGATTTTTACAACAAAAAAGACGAATTTCCTAGAAGATAGTTGAATTTTCAAACCGATCTTTGTCTTTCCCCCACATTTTTGCACAGACCTTCCAAAATTAAAGGTCAAAGTATCGACAACTGTAATTTGGTGATTGTGAATTCTCCCTTGTAAAAGCACCTTCGGCTTTAACGAGTAAATTCTCATCACGTACCTCGTGCTTCGCACCAGATTTTCTCTAAAATGCGAAATTTTTTACTTTATATATTCAACATTATTATATCAAATGTATATTACATTTATTTCTGTACGTCGGCCTGTGATTGCTTATTTAGATATTGCAAAATAAAGTACGAATTGTATTTATCATGATTAATTTGATATTTGTTTCATATTTTGCATTACATTTTATTCTCAGCTAGCCTGAAAAATTGTATGAGTTCAATAAATTGATATTAGTTAAAAGAATGATGGTGTTTTTCAGCGATGTTGTTTGTCTGAGTGATATATATATATATTATTATAAATTGATATTATTACAATTCATAATATGCATGGATTATCAAAACAGACGTATTTTTCTTGTCTTGTTTTTATAATTGAAAAAAGTGCGCATCCTATAAAAAAACAATGTTGTTATAATGCATTTTATTGCAACTTGTGTCATTTTTCAATAAATTGAATTAGTTCATGTTCAATGTTATTTTTTATGATTTAAACAAAAAATATGCATCCTAACGTAAAGTGGTTCCAAGAAAAAATTTTAATGTAATTGAGGCGAAAAATTTTGTTCGATTAAATGTTATTGTAGCGTGTAACGTTTTTTCCAAGAAGTTAATTTTTTTATTTTAAATGTATTTTTATAACTAAAGCTTATTACAAATGTGCAGCTCTTTCTTGGTTGAACGACTTTAGTCTATTCATCTTTTTTCGTACCTTGCGTCGTTTTTCCACAATTTTTTTTACTAATATTGTTATTTTTCACGATTGAAACAAAATTACGCATCATAACAAGAAACGACTAATGAAAATTGTGTAGCTCTTTTCTGATAGAACAACTTTTGCCTCCTAACTCTTTTCGTGGTTTGTGTCGTTTGTCCAAAAATTTAATTTATTTCATTCACAAATCAGTTTTTTACAAATGAAACAAAAACTACGCGTCCTATCAAAAAGTGATTGATGAAAAATTTGTAGATCTTTTTTAAGTGCAAAATTTTTGTCGATTTATCTCCTCTCCTATTTTGAATATTTTGACCGCAGAATGGAATTTTGTATTTTTCATTATCTTTTTGTGCGATAAAAATTGGAATTTTCTATTTTCCAAGGAAATTTAAAAAGAGACTCATGACAATATTGTAGGGTATTCAAAAATAAACATTTTTCAAATCTTGAATTTTGAAAGACTTTTTTCAATTTTCATGAAGAATCGAAAATTCAAGTTTTTATCGCACAAAAAAATAATGAAAAATCAAAAATTTCATTTCGTGGTCAAAATATACAAGATACGAAAAAAGATGAATCGACTAAAATTGTGTACTCAAAAAAGATCTATAAATTTGTTAATAATGACTTTTTGATGGGACGCGTAGTTTTTGTTTCATTTGTAAAAAACTGATTTAAGAATAAAATAAATTAACTTTTTGGACAAACGATACAAACCACGAAAAAAATTGATAGACAAAAGTTTTTTATTCACAAAAGAGCTACACACTTTTTATTAATAATATTGCATATTTTTGGTTCAAATCGTAGAAAATAACATTGAACATGAACAAATTACAATTTCTGGAAAAACGTCACAAGTTGCAATAAAATGCATAATAACAATTTTTTTCTATAATTTGCGAAAAAGTGCCAGTTTTTCCACCTGTTTTTGGTGTAAAAAGTGACCGATTATTGGTCGATGACGTGGCGCATGCGTAGTGCCGACCTTTCTGGGCAACAGTGAAAAAAGTGGACGGACACAGTGGAAAAAGTAAATGGACGTAGTGACAAAAGTGAGGCACAGTGGAAAAAGTAAATAAAGTGCAAACTACTTCGTGTTACTCCGGGTGTGTTCGTGATGCCTCGGGCGTGCTTGTGCATCGTGCACAGCCAACTTAATTCTATTTTCCGACTCCGTCCCTAACCTAAAAACGCCGTCAGTTTCTCCGAAAATACGGTGTTATTGTTGCGTCAATCGACAAAAAATCGCCTTCTTTTTACACAAAAAACAGGTAAACAAAAACTAGCACTTTTTAAACAAATTATAGAAAAAGTATCGTGTCCCACACATTGAAAAAGCGACGATTTAAAACTCGTGTGATAGCCACCCTCGCTCCGCTCGGGTAGCTAACTTCACACTCGTTCTAAATCTCTCGCTTTTTCAACTTGTAGCACAATATACTATTTTTCTATAGGATGCTCACTTTTTTCAAATATAAAAACAAGACAAGAAAAATACCTCCGTTTTAATTATCAATGCATATTATTATTTGTAATAATGTGAATGCAGTGAATTGATACATTTTTCAGAGTAGCTTAGAATAAATCGTGCGTTTTTTGGCTTGAAATGTTCAATTTCACTACTACTTTGCTATTATTTGAAGAAGCAAATTAAAAATTGCATCATAACGAAAAATTGTCTCAATGGCCCTTTGTTATTTGAAGTTTCAACGAGAAAGATGAATTCTTAATAAAATACAAATGTCTTTAACCGAATCGTTGCATTTTCAACCATAATGATTCATTTTCGAGTAAAAAAAACGAATTTTCAAGAAAATCCCATACATATTCAACTGGATAATTTGAACTGCGGATGTGATGATAGTCCAAATTTTATTTGAATAATTTTTGGTTTATATTCCTTTCGTTCCCAAAAATTTGTAACTGAATAATAGAATTCTTATACTAAAAAGATCAATTTTAACCAAAAATGTAATAGTAGAATCTTCATAATAGAGCATTATTTCTGAATAAAAAAAACGAATTCTCTAAAATCAGTTGAATTTCCAGTTTCAACAATTATTTCCTAATCTGAAAATACGAATTCCTAATTAAAATTATGAATCTTTAACAAAAAATGAACTTTTAAGAAAGTAGTTCAACTATCGGCCAAGGAGTTTAATTTTCAACCTAAAAAAATTAATTTCCAAAGAAGCATGTAATAGTTGATATTTCACAAAAAAAAGTTTCATGTTTAAATAAACAGCAGTTGGATTCACCAACAAAAACGAATCTTCAACAAAATACTTGAATTCTCAACTAAGATTTTCCTCCAAAAAAGACCAATTGAGCCGCCGGATGCAAGAACCAGCTCGACGCTCGAAAACGCGTAAAAGTATTGTCCGATCGTCTCAAAAAATGACAATTTTCAAAATCAAAAAATCAATTCTTTGAGAATGCAGTATTGTAGAGAATAAGGAAATGAAACTTCTTCCCATCAGAATTTTTGTCCGCCAAACGTTTATTTTTAATAATAAAAAGGAATATTGAAAAAAAGTTTCTCCCTAATTTAATTAAGGTTAAAAACTTAAATCGTTCTAGCTCGGCCAAATATTATTTAAATGAGTTCATATCTGTAGGTCCTGTAGGACGTATTCAGCATACTCTAGCTATGCCTGGGAAATCATGAATAATTTAACAGTCGCTTATTGTTTAATAATATTTCATTGTAAAATGAGCTTAATCGATAATTGTGTTTTCTTGGTTTAACCGGTAAAAAGTATCTAGGTAACTTTGACTTTCAAACAACTTCCAGTGAGAAATTTGTTCAGCAATGTTGAATGAAGTTTTTTAGAAAATCTCGTATCTATTCGTTAGAAATTCCTCGTGACGCATTAGCTAACAGCGCGGGCAGACGTCGAGTACTTTTTCCAAATCTGTATATCTCAGATTTCTCTCAATTCTGAGAGGAAGGAGTTTCATTTCCTTATTCTCTACAATACTGCATTTTTAAAAAATTGATTTTTCTATTTTGAAAATTTTCTTTCTTTCAGACGATCGGACCATACTTTTACGCGTTTTCGAGCGTCGAGCTGGTTCTTGCATCCGGCGGGTCAATTGTCAAGAAAATACATATATTATCAACCAAACAGTTGAATTTTCTACCAAATTGTTGAATTTGCAAGCCAAAAAGGCAAATTTTGTCAGATAACAGTTGGATTTCCAACAAAAAAGTTAATTTCCAAACAATGAGTTAAGTCTTCAATAAATTAGTTAAATTTCCGATTGAAAAAATTATTTTTTAACCAAAGAAATGGATTTTAAATAAAAATGATGATTTTTCATCGAATTACATAAATTTTCAATCAGATGGTTGAATTTTCTACTAAGCCAAAAATAGGAATTTTCTATAAAACAATTAGATTTTAAACAAAAAATTCATTTGAAACAGAAACAGATTAACAGTTAACCAGACAGTAGCATTTTCAACTAGAAAGGTGAAAATCTTACAAAAAGGGATGAATTTTCAACAAAATGGTTGCATTTTCAAACATAAAAATTTTATGAGTCAAGAAAGAAAAAAAAATGGAAATCAAATTTTTGAATTTTCCAGACAAATTTTCAACAAAACAGTTCAATTTTCAACCAAGCAGTGTGACCTTCAAAAAAGTGGCTGTATTTTTGACAAAATAATTCACTTTCAAACCACGTGGACAAACATAGATATTCCCCCCCCCCTTAAGGTTTATTATATATAATGTATGTATGTAATTTAATATACATAATTTAAATATATTCCAAAATATTGTCTCATATTCCCAAATATTCCCTGATATACATACATATTCCCTCATATTCCTACATATTCCCATATCCTTGATATTCTTTGTATTCCCAAATAATACCATATACTGTCTATACTCCTGACTATTCTTCAGGAAGTATATTCCTGGTACACGAAAAATCAGAGTGGTCGACCCCTAGGAATAAAGTTTGGAGCAGAAATAGTTGTATTTTTTTATTGGCTTCTGTTAATCCAGTTGAAATTCAAGCGAAAAAACGAGACACAGGGGAAAAAAAGGGAAGTTTATTGAAAACAGGGCAGGGAAAAAAGAATTCATTGAAAAGGGGAAAAAGAGAAGAATATGGGAAAGAGTGTAAAGTCTGCATTACACTATGATTTAGAATACATGGGTTGGAAAGGGTTTAGTCTTATGGAAAATTCCGTACCCATAGAAAGCGCGTTTTTGAACGTTTTGAAACGTCGAAATTTACGTTAAATGGCCATGCCGTAATTGCAACAAGTTGCTTTTGCAGCGCTAAAAAATAAAAAAACATAGTGACTGTCATTGCAGTCGGGCCCCTGCATATTGGCAACCCGTTAACGGGGCTTCAAGTGGGTTGCCAGTCTGCAGGGGCCTGACTTGAATGACAGCCACTTTGTTTTTTTTATTTTTTAACGATGAGAAAGCAAGTTGTTGCAATGACGGCATGACCATTTAACGTAAATTTTAACGCTTTATTATAATTGCAACAGTTTACATATTAATTTTGTTTCTTTTATCAACTATAATGCCATCCCTGGCGGACCGGCCGAACGCAAACATTACGCTACAGCGTAACGG
>CAKNXH010050969.1:180-21975 GCA_932178445.1 Andricus quercusramuli
TATATATATATATATATATATATATATATATATTCGGTTTCGATTCCCTTGGAATAGAACCGAAGGGCTTATGACAAAGCCACCGAACGCGTCCTCGGGTTGCGGATAGAGGGTCCCCGTACCAAGGGTTTCTGCTGAATATGGGTACAATAATTAATAAGCAGTCGCGGACAATTGTCCAGGGATGGTCCCGAAGGAATAACCCCTAAGCGAAGGTGTGCGAACCGTGCCGAAAGCTGCATGGCACCTGGGTGAGGTGTCTTTAACGGTGACCCTGGGATATCGGGCGATATCTCAGAGTAATAGCCTTATCCTTGCACGCGGGGCTCTACAAGGATGGACGAACCCTTTCCCTAGCTGCTCGTGGGAACAACAATGAAACCAAAAAACCACCAAAATGTTGTAGATGCGGTTCAAAACGATCGAACGCGCAGAGCACCCGACAATGGATCGGCAAACAATGCCGATCATCCTAGAGTTCGGGGTGCTGAAAATAATTTAGATGGAAACACAACGACGAACCGGCGAAACGCCCACATTGAGTGGACGGATCAACTTAAGAATGATGTGTTAGACTGCTACGATGCCAGTATTATCCCTGTTCGTGGAGGCTTTATGGCGCGTATGCATACTCTGTGGTGCCAGAAACACCCAGAGCTTCAACACGTTTCGCATCAGTCTTTGCGAAATCAAGCCGACTACCTCCGCAAAAATGGATATGTACGCGGAGCGCTTCCTCAACCGCTGCTTGAACAAGCTGCAGACGAAGATGAAACGACATTAAGACCAACCGCAGAAAGTAGGCACCTTCTTGAAGATGATGGCAATTTCAGTACAAGGAGGAACATCAACATGCAAGTTCCTCTTAAGCCCCAAGATCTGGCTGAAATGGATGCCTCCCTTTGTGGAGATATCTCGCAAGAGTCCGACCTCTGGACCATCAATTGCTCAGTTTATGGTGCTGCGAGAGCTTTGGCTGATTCAAATCGAAGGCTCAAACCGACGATGGATCAAAAGAGAAGAAGACGCTTGCATCAACTGAACAAGAAAATTGGATGGGCAAGACAGAATGCGTCCCGTGTTCAATGTGTGATTGACTACATAACATCTGGTAGACCGTTCACGGAAAGGGTTCGAAAGTTCGCCCAAGAACTAAGGACCTTGAATCACACACTAAACAAGTCAAAGCTGCTGACAATCAAGCAGCATATTGTTGACAAAATAAGGCTGTTATCTGACGCAAGGAGGAGGATACAGAAGAGGGAGAGATGGATCAGAGAGAATCAACAGTTTCTCGCTGACCCATCGCGCCTCTTCAGTGATCCCCCTGTTTTTGTAAAAAATCCACCCAAGCCCAAGGAGGTAGAGACTTTTTGGAGAGAGGTGTACAAGATCCCGAAAACACTAGAGTTGAAGGAAGATACTGACAATATCATCCGCTTCAAGGAGTTTTGCGACAGCCTCATAAAATCTGAGGAGGAGTGCCCATCAGTCACTGCCGAAGAGGTGAAAAAAGCACTTAGAGGCACGAAGAACTTTTCCGGTGCTGGACCAGATTGTATCAAGAACTTTTGGTGGAAGAAGTTTACTTCTACACACCAACATTTGGCCCGCATATTCACCTCATATTTAAAGTCGGATATGCCCATTCCGCAGTAGCTAGTGTTAGGACGCACTATACTCCTACCGAAAAAAGGCGACTTGTCCAAACCAGAGAATTACAGGCCAATAACTTGTTTGAACACACTGAATAAGATTTTTACAGCTGTCCTAAACAACAGGATTGTTCGACGAATTGAGCCTGTATGGCGAGAGATGTACGAACAACATGGCTCGAAAAAAGGTGTAGCAGGCTGTCGAGAGAACCTGCTGATTGACAGGTGTGTCTGTAAAGACGCTACAGTCCATCAACGCGTCCTGTCGATGGCCTGGATTGACTACCGGAAAGCTTTTGATTCAACCTCTCATAGACTTATCATCTGTCTGTTGGAAAGCTTGAAGGTACATCCACACATAGTGAGATGCATAGAGAGATTGATGCCTCTTTGGAAAACTAGATTTACCATCTCATCTAGAAATTATCGTCTGACGACGAACAACATCACCTTCCAGAGGGGCGTCTTTCAAGGGGATAGTATGAGCCCTTTGCTTTTTTGCATCACACTTTTGCCTCTATCTCTTGTACTACGAAATTCTCCTGGATACCTCTGTGGCGACACTAATCAGCGTGAGCATAAGGTCACTCATGTATTCTATATGGATGACCTGAAGATCTATGCCGCTGGTAAAAGCAAACTTCAAACTGCTTTAAATATCGTCAAGAACTACACAGGAGAGATTGGGATGGACTTTGGTTTGGACAAGTGTGCCAAAATTCATTTGAAGAAAGGAAAGATTACTGGCGTTCCCAAGGACCCTGAGCTTGTGGATATAAGTGTTATTAGACATCTTAACACTGGAGAGACCTATACATACCTGGGCGTGCCTCAAAGCCGCATTCAGGACGTAACATCAGTGAAGGAGTCTCTCCGAAGCAGATACATGCATCTTCTTCGACAGATTTGGTCTTCCAATCTGTCGGCGTTGAACAAGGTATCTGCGACTAACATGCTTGCCGTCCCGGTTCTACTCTACTCGTTTGGGGTGGTTCAATGGACGAAGAACGAGCTTAAGGCCCTTGATGTCAGCACGCGTAAGATCATGCATATGCATAAAAGCTTGCATATCAATTCGTCAGTTCCGCGATTATACATTTCACGCCAGCAAGGCGGACGCGGACTTCTGAATCTCCAGTGTCTTCATAACCGAATTGTTTTGAGTACAGCTTACATAGTTGCGAATGGCAGAGATCCTCTCCTAAAGATGGTCAGAAACCACGAGATGATTGGCGAAGGGGCGTTCCTTTACAAAGCCGCGGAGCAAGCTGCTGAGACCCTTGGCCTGAATTTTAACATCAGAAGTGAGGAAAGTGCATTACTCCATCTAGATGCTTCACGTCTAAAAGCCGAAGTAAAGAAAGCAGAGGTTGGAAAATTTCACCAAGAGCTACTCGACAAGCAAATGCACGGAAACTTTCACAGAAATGTAGAAAAACAGTCCTTGTCGAAGGAGCAAACTTTTGCTTTCCTCAAATCATCAGGGCTCAATTCAGGTACAGAGGGCTTTATTTTCGCATGCCAGGACGGTGTAATCTCCACCTTAGCATACCGCGCCCGCATTTTATGTCAAGAAGTTCCCAGTGACAGGTGCAGAGCGTGTCATGCACACGCTGAGTACCTAGAACATATACTATCGGGGTGTCCGACCCACGCAGGAACAACGTATATCTATAGACATAATGCGGCCCTAAGAGTACTTTATTACCACCTTTGTCGCTCTTACGGTGTTGGTCGCGACCCTGCCCTGCCGAACGCTCCAGGGGATATAGAGTCAATTGTCCGAAACGAGAAGTGCCAGATTTTCTGGAACTACGATTTTCGGGCAGCAGTCTCCGTTGCGCACACGAGGCCTGACATTGTTCTCCAAGACTTCGAGAAACGAACTATATTCGTGATCGAATTCTCGGCTCCATCCGAATACAACATCACTGCAAAGGAGAAAGAAAAAGAGGAGAGATATCAAGACCTTAAAAGAGAGCTGCGTCGACTGTACCCAAAATATTCGGTACGAGTAATTGTTCTTGTGATAGGTGCTCTCGGAGGTGTGAAATTATCGCTAGTTCGTAACCTTAAAGCCATACCCGCGTGCCAAAAATATGCCAAGGCTCTTGCGAGATGGATGCAGAAAGCTGTCATCCTTGGGTCGCTTCGTGTCCTCAAGACACACGAGGGTTTCGCCGGCCTGTCGTTGTGATTTCGTCGTGCCCTGTGACCACCCATCTCACGGATGTGAGACGTGGCCATAGGTGTATTTTACCGCGGTTCTACTGGGGGCCATTGACATTTTTTCCAGATGGCAGTTGCTCTTAGTGGTACCCTGCGGTGGTTGTTTAACTTTTTTTTAATTATATGTATATATACGTATGTATTTTAGTATGTAGAACCAGCGGTTGCTATATACCAACCAGTGGTTGTTATATATATATAAATATATATACGTATGTATTTTAGTATGTAGAACCAGTGGTTGCGTAAGGGGGGGGGGGGCGGTGGGGCGGTCCGCCCCGGGTGCCAAGCTCCAAGGGGTGCCAATAAGGGACACTAAGGGGTGACAAAACGAAAGAGTCACACCGCATCCGCCCCGGGTGCCAACCCATGCAACGCCGCCATTGTGTAGAACATGGGGTTGCCAACTTAAAACGGAGCAAAGAGTTATCCTTCTTGAAACGGCACATTCTTTAAAACTTATCCGAATCGGCACAGTTTTCAGCACCCGGCCGAATCGGCACAGTTTTCAGCGCTCAGCGGAGTCGGCACAGTCCTTCTCCCAGCCGACGATATGTACTCATCAACTTTTTCTAATCTATCATCATTAAGTACAATGTTGCACATTGTTTTATCACCCTTTCCTTCAAACACTATGATTTTTGTTTTATTTACGTTAATTTTGAGGCCCATGTTCTTCATGCTTGTATTTAGTTTGCTCAACATTCTTTGCAAGTCTTTGATTGATTCTGCTATAACAACCTTTTCATCTCAGTTTCCCATTACATTCGGTTTGTTACCTGCATATATTGTTGCTATTGTTTGTAGGAGCCATTCATTGACTCCGCACTCTTTGAGGACTTCCCAAAGTTTACTTCTATCCACCTTTTCAAATGCTTTTGCTAGGTCAACAAACGCACAAAAAACTTTTTTTCCTACTTTCAAACTTCTTTCTGTGATCTGTCTTAAGCTAAATATTTGATCCGTGCATGATCTTCCTGGCCTAAAACCACTTTGTACTTCCCATATCTTTTCTTCTGTAATTTTCATTATCCTACGAATAGTTATTTTTGAGTATATTTCACTTAATATGCTGATGCCCCTATAATAATTGCAGTTGCTTGTATCTCCATTCTTTTTGTATGCTGATAAGATAATCGCTTTTCTCCACTCATCTGGGAGTTCTCCCATATCGGTGCATAAATTTATCCATTCGCACAACCTGGGATGTATGTACTCTTCATCGTATTTAAGCATTTCAGCGCTAATACTGACTAAACCATCAGCCTTACCGTTTTTTAAGTTCTTAATTATATCTCTAACTTCACTGACATAGACTTTCTCAATTTGGTTTTCTGATGTATTATGTTCTATGTCGTAGTTCTGTTGTCCTATAGCTTTACCTTCTAATAATTCTTTCAAAGCGTCCACTATCCCGCCTGTATCATATAGCATTTCATCTTTTGTAACAGAAGTTACATCAAATAGGAGATGATAAATAGAAATTGAGAAGGTGGGCCTTGAATGATGGTGGGGTCACGGGAAATTTCGGAAAAGCTCGAGGATCAGTTATCGGGGAAAACCGACCGATTCACCACCGCGTTAGTTCGTTCTAAGTCCTTGCCTCGCGAACTGGTTATCAAATAATTTGAATTGCCGGAGACATCATTATTGTAAGAGTAAGTCAATAAATGTGCTAACTAAAATTGGGATTTCCCGATTGACTTCACCATTCTCTATCTCACTAGTCCAACTTCCTAGCTTCCCTCCTTGAAATAGTATATCCCGCTATATCTGGCGCCCGACTCATAAAAAAACCCCGTAAAAAGAAAATTTCCCAAATTCTCAAATTATCCTGGGAATCCTTGTTTAAAGATGAGAAAAGAGCATTTCAAATCAGTGATATATTTGCACCATTTTTATGAAATTTGTACCATGTTTGATGAATTTTGTGAACATTATTGAATTTATTTCCAATACTATGTATATTTTTCATTGATTGATATTTATATTTTGTGCTGATTATATAATTGTTTGAAAATATATGTGTTCCTGATGCTGAAAAAACAAGTGTTGATTTTCCGCGAGTGACAAATTTCGTAAAATCATTATACCGGGAATAGGAAACTCAAAACTTACAAAAATAAAGGAAAAATTCTGTGTTGAAAATCGATTTGTGCCGTGATGGCGCGAAAATTTAGCTCGTTTCCCGTGAAAATCGACCAAGCAGAACACGCGAACAGAGTCAGGTGAGGGGGGGGGGGGGGCCAACGCCACTATTAAGCGTAAAGTCCAACCTTATCTCGTCTCCTTTATTTTCCTTTATGAAAATAGCTTCAAATTTGAGTCTGAATGACGGATGTTAGCACAACGAAGATTCGACAAATTTTCGTACGGAAAGGTTTAGGAGAAAATTGTATTTCAAAGTGACTGCGATTTCAGGTTCTCGCGCGATTATTTAGTGAATACGTGATGTCAAAGTCAAGGATAAGTATGATACACGATTATAGTGCAAATTCTTGCGCAAATGATAAATAGAAATACGAAATAAAGATACGTGGTGACAGCTACTAAATGAATTTAAGATCGGGAAAGATAATTAAAAAAATAGCAAATCCCATTAATACAATGAACGCGGAAAATGGGGACGATCAAGTAGGAGTAGAGCAGGATAATTTAATCAATTTAGAAAATTATTCAGATAATGCCGAAGAGCAATTAGATAGGGAGGAAGACGTATTGGAAATAATAAACAGAATGATACCCAACAAAAGTGAATTGGAAGAGAATATCGAGATAAATCCGATGACATTACCAAAATTGATAAGTACGGCATCGATTACGCGTTCGGTATAAGAAAAGTCCCTGAAAAAACGGTTAATAATATGACAGCGCAACAATGGGTGCGACGCGCAAGATTTGACGCGGCTCATTCACCGGCCAATTTTCTTCCCCCAAATACTCCTTTCAGAGTAAGCGATGACAGAATTCCCCGAAATAATACGAGAGGTCCCTGGCATCCCGACCTGATTTCGGAAGAATTGGGATTGTCGATCACGGGACTCCGTCTACCCAGTAATACAAACTTAGGTGCAATCCAGCGAAAAAATTAAAAATCCCACGAAAGACAGACAGTGGATAATGAAACATTCGAGATAGATTCATTTTTGGAAAATAATGGAAGATTTTTAATGGAGGTTGACGAGCTCATGGAGTATTGGGAATACATGAGTTGTCACAAAGATAAATGCTTTAGAATGCAGGAAGAAAAGCGTAAAGCATGCGTAAGTCAGGTTAAAAATAGTAATCCAAGAGCTTCTAGCTCATTCAAAAACCGAAATACTACAAGAACAATCAACATACATCCTTCATTAACAACTATAAATCCAGAAGAAACCGAAAATATACAACAAAGTGAGTTTAGAAATACACAACAAACAGTCCATTTCGAATTAGAAACAGATAGTGAACAGGAAATTAGAAATGAAGAATTAATGAACACAAGTTTAAATAAATCGAAAAGATCGCGAACGTACCGAACTGATATCCAATTAACAAGGAGTAGGGATGATGGGGATGACAGAAACACAAACATCAGACAAAAAACGAGAAGCTCGATGACCAATTCAATGATCAAACAACAATGCCAGCAGCGTATTTTCCTTTTAGTCCAGTCATCTTAGTAGTGTCACCTCGGAATTTGAGATACCCAGCTATAAACTTGTAAATACTTTTATTTTGACATCCCAAAACTTGTCTCAAAACCTACATATCGTAAGGTGTACGCGTCTGTCAAAATCTAAGGTCAAAGAAAAAAAAAAAATCGATTTTTTGTACATTTTTTGCAAATATCTCGTTTTCTTTGGGGTTTGCGCTATTTGTGTTCCATATCAATATTGTAGAGGATAAAATTCTCTACAACTTTCATTCCAATAGTTTTTTTATACGTTGAATCGTTTTCGAGATAGAGGGTAGTGAGCGCGCAGGGATTAACTATGTAGAGTACCATTTAAAGTCAACCGGTAGTCCCGATCCAAAACACGCCACATAAAGTTTATAAATTATCAATGAATATATTATTATAAATAATTTCCATTTTTTCCTAAGTATTGCACTTCGAATTAATAATTTTTTTGATTACGTATCTATTTTTAATAATGTATCAATTTAATTAATCACACTTACCTGCTCGTGTAGTTAGAAAATTATTAAGGGAAATACTTAAAATTATATTTTATTTCTAATCAAAGTTATACTAATTACTTAAATAAATGAAAATAAACGAAGGAATGACATTTTTAATTGAGGTTTTACTTAAAAGATTATCATTCCATACATTTATGACTGTCAATATGAAAAAAATTGAATAATAATTATAAGAACTACAAAGTTATAATTTTAATTTTCTTCTTCTTCATCATCGTCGTCCGGTTGCTGTAGAATTTCAGCTTCCTCTTCATTATCGTCTTCAACGACATTTGTCTCCAGGTCTTCCATGATTTCGGGGTCAAAGGTTCCATCTTCATTGGCATCACTCTGATATGGCAAAGCATTAAGACAAGCTTGCCCATTACACTGGCCACAAGCTGAAGAGCACTGCAACCCCGATTTCCTACATCCACATCGCGAACCACAACCATTCTTGCAGTTGCAGAATATTGTGTTTAGCAATTGCTCTGGAGCAGGTGGTTAAATTGTCGTGATAGGTTCCAGGAGTTTGTTACGCATTGTCCAACCCCATTCCTGGGGTTCCAAATCATGCCCTAACCAAGTTTGGACTTGATAATAAACACGATTAAAATGTTGATGAACTGCTGCACTTGTTGGTGGAATATTTGATAACTGCACAGGTTTATTCAGTTTTGTTGCCTTGACATATTGTGCATAACGAAGATGATCGATACTGTCCACAGACAAGTAAATCTATATCTTCACCTATTATAACTGCTGTTTTTTCATGTTTCGATTCTTCAATAGCTGTTTCAATGATAAGAACATCCGCATCATCTCTGGCCTGTTTTGTAGTGATATTAACAGCTTGTAGTTTCTCAATAAGCATATTAATTAGCTTCTCTTTATTACTTCGATTTAATAGGATTTTTTCTTGGCTAATTGGTACAACCATCGTTTCGTCGAAACAAACTCCGTATGTTTTTGAAAGTGCAGCAGTCCTTCTCAGCTGCTCCATTGCTTTTATGTTTTTACTGTAGTCTGAATATCCATCAAATACAACAACAATTTTAGAACCATAATGCGTTTGTAAATATTTTACGTATTTATCTAAAATAATAGAAGAAGTATCTTCTCTACTCCATACAACTCGATGCAGAAGAAATCTACCGTCAATAATGAACGTTACATTATTTTCTTGGAGATCAAAATCGATAGGTAGGATATTGTCATACAATGACGATTTTGTAGTTTTTCTCATGCCATCATTATCAAATAGTGCTGTTGGATACGGGCTCAATTCATATTGAAGATATTCTTCAAGATTACTTTCAAATTGCTTGCTCACAGTTATTCTTTGAAAGAGCAATAATGGATCTACTGAAACTTTACAATCATTAATTTTCACGGATTTATTAAGAATTGAAAGCGGCAATACCTTATTAGAGCGTTTCAATTTTCTTCATGAAATTGTAAACCAGTGATCTTCGTCATAGGTTCTAATCCGATTTCATAAGATCTGTGACAGTTAATTTGCTCATTCTCAACCATTCCAGAAGCTAACGATATTAAGTGTGTGGTATTTGGAAAAGGATTATAAAGTTTAAGGGCCGATTTCACCAACTCCGATTAAGTTTTTAATCCCCGATTATTGTAATTTAATCGGTGACTTGCATTCCACCATTTCCGTAACGCTGGTTAAGAGAGTTTAATCATCATTAAATTTAACCGCCTGATTTTGGCTGATTAACGGACGTAATGCGTGATTACCGATGGTAGCACCAAACGTAACCTATAGAATTGCAGTGTGCGTTCAGTATACAGTTCGAAAATGGAGAATTTATTTTATGATGATTTTCTATCATCTGCTGATGATGAAGATATTCTGCACATTATCAATAGAAGACCAAGAGTAATTAAAGAACGAGTGAATTATTTAGAGACATTGGATGTTCATCCACATTTATTTTCACAAATAAACACAAATAACTGGACAAATCTTCACTCGTCTTCTTTTCTTCGAAGTATGTAGCCAGCACGTTACTGTTTGTTCACATGCAATATGACCTCAGCGACCGATGCTCGCGCACGTACTTCACGGGACTTGAAAGTTGACCAATCAGAATCGTCGGATGAAGAGAAAATGGAAGTTATTGTGAATGAGGTATATGCTTAAATAATGGAGAATCAAAACTTGATGATAGGATACGGTGGAACGCATTAAAAGTTAATGTCGGTTAAAACCTTGATTAAAAAATAATCGTGATTAGTTAATCGCCATTTTAATCGCTGTTGGTGAAATCGGCCCTAAATCATTCAACTAGTTTATTTACGTCAATATTATCTCTTTTTACTCTTGAATCTCTAGAATCTACGTGTTGCTCTGTCGAGTCCAATGAAATGGTACAGAACTTCTCCATTTCCTCACAAATAGTATTTGTGGCGTACATACCATATACCCATTTACACAAAACACTTTCTTGCGTACTTCGACCACGAGATACTCCTCCTTCAGTTTTCATTGATTTCATGAGACTTTGTTTAATTACCATATCCGTCCATGTACCTGAATTGAATTTTTCTGTTCGTTTCACGGTGAAGAATCCATTTTTGAAGTTCTCAAACGTTTGTTCATCCATAGTTTCTTCCAACTTGAGCATATCTTGCAGATACAAGTGCGCAGATTTTGCATATAAGAAGTGAAAATATGGCAGCATTTTGCGCACTGCGTCAAGATGTTCTTTAAAGAGCCCAAGTCTTTCAGCGCGAAAGACCTCGAGCTTTTAATTCATTCAGTTTCTTCATAAATTTCGAAGGGAAGAGGCTTGAGTTACCCATACACCCTTCAACGTTTTCGTAGGAAACATCTTGAAAAGTGATTTGCTGTACTAACTCATCCAACATACCATCTTCAATTTCCATGTGTTCAAAAATTATCATTGATAATGCAAGTCGTAATAATGTATGGCCTCTGATGCTTCTTGAGTAAGCGTGACCATTCAGCATCTTGTCAATAGAATTCGTTGCATATATTTTACCGAGAGCTTCCTTGAGTCCACTTCCCTCCATTACGTATCCTATGCTTCCAAGGAAGGATATGAGCATATGAAATCCTCCTAATTTTACAACTACTTCACATAATTCTGAATTAGCATCTGCCGCAGCTACCATTTCACGTGCTTTGGAGTAGAGAGGTTGATCAAAAGTAATCACACAAGTTTTTTGTCCATGTGACTTGGCAATATTGAGAGCGCATTGTAAAGTTGTGTAAATTGTGTCTAAGTTACTGGCAGGATGATCAATAAAAGGAAGAAACATGACCTGAGATGTTGAAAAATTCTTGTTATTTTTAGTGAGCTGCTCAAGATAGCCAATCCACCCTGGCAACGATGCAATATCTTTCCACTTTCCGTATAACCACGTAAAAGCAATTCCGTTAGATTTTTTTTTTCTGTAAATGCTTGATCATCATGTAGATTTTCGACTTGAACTTTACTGTAACCAGGTACAACTGGTTTTTCATAAACTTGAAGAGGTACATGTGATATGGCTGCCAACTCTTTCGCACTTGGCTTGGTTGTGCATTTCTGTATCCGTTCATCGTAGAGTACAGCATTTTTTGGAGATACTATCTTTATCATCCCCATAACATGAAGAGTATTGTTACCATCAAGAGTATGGACATTCATATCGGCATTATCTCCAACATATTGTACAAGTACACCGAACTCTGATGATAAAATACTTGCATCCAGAAAACAATAATTTTCCACGATTTTAAGAAAAATATAATTCTTAAACAAATAATAATTATCTGAATAATTGAAAATTATTTACAAAATATTCGGAAACTCGTCCCTTAACAATTAAAAATAATACTTGTTACAAAAATCCAAAGAATACAGTTTTTAGTACGAATTTAATAGAAAACTGCTATTTTGCAGTTTTTGGGTCACTTTCCAAACACAATAACAATGGCTTGCAAGGAGGGTGGGAAGTCAAAATTAAAACTTACTTGGTGGAAATTATTCTTTGAACATGCGTTAAGAGGTTTTAATACTTTGATTCACAAAAGTTTGTAACAAGTAGCTCTTTCTTCCATTTTTTTGAAAATCAAGCTTTTCCCATTTAAAACCCAATTTTAATTTCGAAGGCTCGGGGTTCACGGGTTAACTTTGACAAAAAAGAAAACAAGAAAAATGTTGAGTTGATAAACTGTGAATATAAAATAAGTATTTATTTTTAAAAATGAACTATAGTTCGACTCTTAAGAATAGAATAATAATAAGATTGATTTTACAAGACGATTATGAATCTGTTCATAATTAGATAAATCATAGATTTTTACGTTAAAAATTGAACTATCTTAATTCGAAAGCCTTAGTAATTAATGAAATTTTTGCATCCGATTGCAACTTCAAAATCTTTTTTCAATCTTCAAAAAAATTCTGATTAATATTTTCATGATTAAATGCTTTCTTTCAATTTCAAATCATATTCAAATATTTTTGCATTCTAAAATACTCCATGTTTCAAGCATTCAGTTTGAAAATTTTTAATTAAAAAATTTTTGTTCCAATATTTAACAATATTTGACTGTTTATTTGAAATAAGAAATTATAATTAAACATTGAAGAATAAACTAAATAAAATTGAATTATTTAAAATAAAATAAACCTCGAATCGTTCGAATTTCAGGGTGCTGAAAGTAAACTTTAAAATTTGCATTATTCCATTTTTTTTTAATTTTTAATTTGTAAATGACATTTTTCAATTTAGATTTTTCAAGAAACAACTTATAATAACTACGTTGTACGGCTTTTAAGTTAAAATTGTTTGAAAATTAAATAATTTTGAATACTTACAAATTTCTCTGAAAGAACTCTGGACACGCTTTGAGGTTGAAATTGAATTATTTAGAATAAAATAAGCCTCGAATCATGAACATTTCAGAGTGCTGAATGCAAACTAAAAAATTTGTATTCTTTCATTTTTTTTTAATTTGTAATTTATAAGTGACATTTTTGAATGCGAATGTTTCAATAACAATGTTTTTTCGATTAGTAATTTCGATAGGAAAATTTTGAAAACAAATTTTTCGATACGATTTTTTTATCCCGCACAGCGTTATAGGCTTCAATAAAGAAAAACTATATTTGTTATAGTAAAAATTTTGGAAACAAATTTTTCGATACATTTTTTTCCCCTAACCCCCGCGCAGCACTGTAGGCTTCAATGACAACAAATAATTATGTTATTGTAAAAATTTCGATAAGAAAATTTTGAAAAAAAAAATTCCCACCACGTTACAGGCTTTGAGAAAAACAGCGAATTTTTCTTGAAAATTATCAAATCATTTGTGAAAAAAATTTATAGACGGACGGAAAAGTGTCGACGTTTTCCCAACTATTACAAAATAATTTTAAGTTTGAAAACATTTTAAACAACTTCTAGATTTCTCAAGATTTGGATATAAAACTTTGATGCTTTTCAAGGATGTTTTAACTACATGAAATGAAAAGAATTTAACTTCTAACTTGCGAAAATATACTTTCGAAAATTTTAAAGTGCATTGATTGATTCTTTAATTTTGAACATTAAAAATTACACCGTGGAACTCCATAATTTATAAAAGTTAGAAATTCTAAATTTTGCATTTTATTTGCATTTCATTTAAAATTGTGTGATTGAAAAGTGTTAGAACCTTCTATTTTATGCGTGTAAATTATTGATAATTTGAATACAAAATTTTTGAAATCAGAAACTTCAATTAGAAAGTTCAAAATTCAAAAGTTCCACTTAAAGTGCTTTAATTTGTAGTTACTTTTTATTCCTTCAAATGGGAAAATGTTAAGCTTCAGAGTTCAAATTTTTTAATTCTATTGACCTTGAAAAATGTTTCCGAACCGAGAAAACCCGGGAAATGACCGCAAATTTTTTTCTCCCATCAAAATGGCCACCCTGTTATATGCACGTACATACTCGTAACAAGGTACTTTGATGAAGTTTGATTTTTGAGCACAAAAATTTCCACGTTCATTATGATATTATAAAACCAAAATGGCAAAAATAGAAAGAAAATATTTTTTGGGACAAAACTTTGACAAGAATGATTCATATCATACAGTCCTGATTGTTTACGGTTTCGAGAGTCCCGATTCACCCTCGAGGCCACTGAGGGTACCCCCGACACGGCTGGTAAAGCGGGACTGCAGTGTAGTTTTACTTTCTTGTACTTCTAATTTTTTTTGTACTTCAATGTGCTGTTTGATGAATTTCTTGTGATTTAATGTATTTTCTGTGTCTTCTCTGTTGGAAGAAACCAATTGGATTCACAATTGGACGGTTCAATTGGAAATCTGAGTGGAAAAATGGTAAGGAAAACCAATTGGACATGCCAGTTGACAGCGTACATTTTTTAATAAAAGTTTCTGCTTAAATGACTTGTTTTTTTTTCAAGGTACAACTTCGTATAGTATCGTACAATTTTGGAATCTCTTGAATATTTATTTTATAAATATTTATATTTGATCTATTTATTTTTTTTATTTCATTCATTTTATTTCATTTATTTATTTAAATTTATATTGATTGAAGCGTCGTAGACGTTTTCCCAAATTAAAAAAAATCGTGTGAAGTTTCTGAAATTCTATCACTAATGAACAATTCAAAAGCAAGTTTAGAGAAACATTTGTGCATTAATTGAAACATGAACTTATCAAACCGATACATAAACTTACTTCAACTCATCGATCCTGTACAGGTATTTAAACACTCCCTAAATATTCTGTGAAAGCTGAAGAACTGAATGACAACCCTTTGCGAATAGATGGAAATCGAAATAGTTAGAAGAAGAAAAAGACAAGTTTTGCTTCGCGGTAGAGACGAACACCATAAAGTCCGAGGAAAAGAGCGACTCCGTTGTCGCTCTTTTCCTCCAACTCTACTTTGTTCGTCTTTACAGGTGAACGAAACTTGTCTTTTTCTTGCTCCAACTTTTTTTCGATCGCACTTTTCCTGGACATTTATAATTTTCCGACTCTTGCTCTAGGTGCCACAAATATCCAATAGTCTTTTAGATCCATATCTTCATTGCATGGCTTATTGAAGTACATTCCGTTTGGAAATGATCTACCTTTCCTTTTGTGTTTTTGACAATTACTTCTTCTAAGAAATGCAATAAAGTTTTCGGAATTTCTTGATTAACATCATCCAACATCTTACTGGGAGGTGGATAAGATTTGGTTTCAACTATAGATGATCGGATATCTTCTCTAATAATGGCTGCAGCAGCTTCTACAATTCTTAGTCTTTCTGCTTCGGGATCCAATTTTTTACTATCGTACCAAGCCTTCGATAGAATATTGGCGTGTGCATCACGAAAAGAAATGATAGTGAAAGCACCAACTTTCTTCGTAATTATTATATCGGTTGAGTACTTCTGTTGTAGTCTTGTAATTATAGTTTTATCATCTGGTACATACCCTGTCAAGGCATCTTTGAGCTCTTTCAGTGTGAATTGTGAATCGTTATTATTTTCGATGTAATTAAAAATCTCAAACATAGCTTCTGGAACTTCATTATCTTGACGAGGTTTCTGATGAGGCGATGATGTTGATATTTTATTTGAAAATTTTGTAAAGCAAACAGCATGGTATTTAGCTTCAGCAGCAATCAAATCATGATGAAAAAGTATACGACTTTTTACTAATTCTCCGAAATCATCACCACGTTCTTCTGCTTTTTTTATAACAGTGTCTTTAAACTCAAGAGTACTCACATTTCTTATCTTGCGTCTATACTTTTCTTTTTTCTTTGTCTCTGTAGCCTCATCAGCTGCTCCACCACAAAATAAACATTGGTTCTTGAAATTAAACACTTCACTTCGTCTTTTATGGGGTACAGATGGAAAAGCTGTAGCTCCTCCTTGTTCTAGTCGCCGTTTTGCTGCTTGAATACAGTTTTTACTAATGTAAACACTTCGGCACTTTTCGTGCACTTTTACAGAGGTTAAGGATTTTAAATGATCAACGTGACTGTCGTTTCGTTCGATACTTGTATTTCTCAAAGTTTTTATACCACGCACTACCTCAACTAATAATTCACCTTCCGAATCTGACTTATTACATATAAAACACAAATCAGCCATAACTCTTGACATTTTACCTGTAGTGACTAAGATACGATTGAAAAAAAACGAATCACCGAGGTTAGTAGAAAGTGGTTCCTTGAAAAAGAAGACGTATTGAATAGATAGATTTTTAATTAATGAAAAAAATTATTTATTTTAACGTCATATTTAAAATAATGGGAATCATTTATAATTATACATTTATTAATATTTTATAAACTTTATGTGGCGTGTTTTGGATCGGGACTATCGGTTGACCTTAAATGGCACTCTACATAGTTAATCCCTGTGCGCTCACTGCCCTCTATCTTGAGAAAGATTCAACGTATAAAAAACTCTCGGAACAAAAGTTGTAGATAATTTTATCCTCTACAATATTGCTGCGGAACACAAATGACGTAAACCCAGAAGGAAACAAGATATTTGCAGAAAATGTGCAAAAAATCGATTTTCTTCAACTTTGACCTTAGATTTTTACAGACGCGTACATCCTACGATATGCAGGTTTTGAGACAAGTTTTAGGATGTCAAAATAAAAGTTTATACAAGCTCATAGCTGGGTATCTCGAATTCTGAGATTCTTACCTTATTTTGACTAAGATGATTGGTTTTGGAATGGTACAGACGCCATTCCAAATAATGAGTAACTGGCCTTTTAAATTCAAAAACAATAGGGATGATATTCCGGCACACTTTCTTGAAAATTTAGATCGATTTCAAAGGGGTTATCGAATCGGTAATAAAGTAATTTAAAAATAGAGTATAAAATGTACATCAAAGGAAATGATTTCGAAAATTTTGAAGAATTGGAAGATTTAGGGAAGGAATGGGAGACTGAATTAGCAAAGTCAAAAATCAGAGGCCAGGTGTTGCAAATAACGGAAACGAAAACGAATAGTCAAAATAATCAAAAACAAAATCAAGATCAGAATAATAGCGGAAATAATAACAATATTGCGAATAACGATAACGAAAAAAGTTAGGGTAGACAAAATCAAAAACAAAGCCAGTGGCAACAAAATCAGAATAATAGTAATAATTATAATAGGAGAGCTCAGTTTAGAAATCAAAATCCCTTTTATCAGTTTCAATGTCCTTTCCTTCCTATGCAATCACAAAATCAATAAAATCCGAGACCTAATTTTCAAAAAAGAAACCCAAATTATAGACCAAGACAGAATTTTAACGGGTTTAATCCATGGTTGCAAATGTTTAGGCAGATGGCAATATCACAGGGTAATATAATTTGGAGTAAGAAAGGAAATATTGTTCACGAGACTTAGAGTCTGAATGAAATAATAGAATACCAAAATAAGAAAATTTGTACAATTTCAAGAATGTCGCGTTAATGTTAAATAATTTAATAATGAAGCCACCTAAGCACGTCAAACCCGAACTTTTTGCTACAGAATTATGTAGTGAAATCGTGGAACTGAATGAGAGTCAACAAAATAGACTCTGAACGGTTTTTGAAAGATAAAATCCCCAGTATAGAGTAGAATTAAAACATACGCATCTAGCAAAACACAAAATAGATGTACAAGGGCACGATCCGATAAAACAACGATATTATCACGTTAGCCCTCAAATTTGACAAATTATGTGTGATGAAATAGAAAGGATGCTAGAGGAAGGAATAATAGAACCTTCAAATTCCGACAGGTCCAACCCTATCGTCATGGTTAAAAAACAAAATGGAAAGTATAGGTTTTGCTTGGACTTTAGGAAGGTCAATACAATTACTAGGAAAGACTTATACCCAATACCATTAATGACGGAAATTGTAGATACTCTAAGATCAGCTAAATATATCTCTAAAATCGATTTACATTGGGCATACAACCAAATTCCACTGGAGGAAGAATCTAAACCAATAACAGCTTTCGCAGTCCCTGGAAAGGGAATGTATCAATTTAAGCGGATTCCATTTGGTTTGACCAATGCTCCAACAACTTTCCAGAGACTGATAGACAAAATCATTACACCTGAATTGAAGACCAAGATATTTTGTTACCTGGACGATATTGTGATCGTCACTCAGACCTTTCACGAACACTTACACTACTTAAATCTCGCTCTAGACAAACTTAATGAGGCTGGGTTAACGATCAGCCCGGACAAATGTGAGTTCGGCTGTTCAGCAATAAGATATCTCGGTTTTGTGGTTAATGAGAAAGGTTTCAAAGTTGACGAGGAAAAAATTAAACCAATACTTGAATTCCCTAGACCAAAAACAATGAAACAATTGCAGAGATTGATAGGAATGGCCAGTTGGTACAGAAGGTTTGTGCCAAGCTTTGCTGAGATTGTAGAACCGCTTAACAGACTCTTGAAAAATGGTAGGAATTGGGAATGGACGGACGAACAAGAAAAACCATTCAAAACGATGAAAGAACTCTTAACATCGGCACCTATTTTATCGTGCCCAGATTTTTCTCAACCTTTTCAAGTAGAAACGGACGCGAGCAACACGGGATTAGGTGCAGTTTCAACTCAAAAAATAAATGGGGAAAATTGTGTTATCACGTATGCAAGCAGAGGCTTGAATAGTATGTATGTATGTATACAATTAAGCCTTCCCTTTCAGGGTAGGCGTGACACTACACCATTCGGGTAGTTTTTCTAGGTGAATAGTTTCTTGTAGTAAATAACTACAAGTGTCGGCTCACCACACCCACGACACGCTAACATCACGCAGTTAATAGTATTCCCGAACGGTCACCCATCCAAGTACTAACCGCACCCAACACTGATTAACGTCAGTGATCTAACGAGAACTGGTTTTTTCAGTGTGGTATGGCCGTTGGCCATAGTGCAGAGAAAAAATAAACAAGCTCAGAAAAACATGTTCGGCGGTTGTATGGGCAATCAGAAAGTTCAGACCCTATTTGGAGGGCTATAGCTTCAGAATAATAACAGATCATATAGCCCTAAAATGGCTTCATAATCTAAAAAATCCAACTGGGCGGTTGGCAAGGTGGGCACTGGAATTGTTGGAATATGATTATGAAGTCGTATACAGGAAAGGTAGCTCAAATTGGGTACCGGATGCTTTATCTAGAACAATTGAGCCAAATCAGTCGGTAGCCTTAATGTTATCTTGCAGTATCGAAAAAACGAATGAGGAGTTTCGTGACGACACTGACGAATGGTATAATGTTGAAATTCACACTAATAATAAGTCCACGCTAATCCAGAAGAACACGAAAAATTGCGTATTAGGGATAAACAATTATATTTTCATAGACCAGACCCATTACAATCAGCTTTACTACCAGATGAGAATCCTTGGAAATTGACAAATCTAAAAAAATTAAGAATTCAGGTATTACGCGAAAATCATAATGAGATACAGGCAGGACATCTGCGTACTGAAAAAACGTACGCCAGAGTAGCTCAATTTTATTTTTGGCCGGGGATGTACTCATATATTATTAAATATGTAAAAGAATGCGAGGTTTGTCAGTGTATAAAATCAAATAATCAAAAAAGGGCAGGTTTTATGGGCAAAAGAATAATCGAAGAACCGTGGACGGTAGTTGCTACCGACATAATGGGACCGCTACCAATATCCAAAACAAAAAAGAACGAATTTCTATTGGTTTTTGTTGACTTATTCACAAAATGGATAGAACTAATTCCCATTGAAAAAGCGAATGGTAAAACAATAGAAACCGAATTTCATAAAAGATAAACGCTCGTTGGGGAACACCTAGGATTCTATTGACTGACAACGGAAAAGAGTTTGTAAACAAACCATAAGAGAATTAGGTACCAGGTTCGGAATCAGGCACGCGAAGACACCAAAATATCATCCACATGCTAATCCAATCGAGAGACGTAATCGTTCAATTAAAACCGCTATTAAGGCATATTTGGAAAATGACCACGCGAGATGGGATGAAAATATCGAGGACTTACAATTTGCGTTAAATACGTGCAAACATTCGTTAACGCAATTTACACCAGCATTTCTCGATTTAGGTCGTGAGTTGCGGCCCCTTCAATCCCTTAGAAAAGAATTAGAACATAACGAAGAAATTGAATTTCAATGTACCGATAAGTGGACCGATAGACTGAGACGATTGCAATTAATTAAGGAAGAAGTACAAAAAAACTTAGACAGGGTAAATGATAGGCAGGCATACCATTACAAACTTTGCTGTAGACCGGCTTGGTTTTAAATAGGCGAGCGGGTTTTAAAATCGATGAATCATTATTATCGAACAAAGTTGACAAAAAAGCTAAAAAGTTTTTCCCGCTTTACGATGGTCCTTATTTCATTAAGCGGAAAGTCTCAAATACAATATACGAGATAAAAGACTCTCACGGAAAAAGTATCGGAGAATGGAATGAAAATGATATTAGAAAATTTGTAGACAAAGACGACGAATAAAATTAAACATACAAAAACAAATACACCTGACGATTACCACTGGTTACACTTACACATACTTAGACTTCATTAATACATAGTTTCTTTCGTATTCGTCGTTACCGTCACACTAACATCGACGTTAAAATTCTATTATTATTTTTTGTTTTCAATTTTTCAGATAGTTAATTTTGGAGAGAGAAAAATGCATTCGACATTGGAACAGAAAGAACCCGCCAGGATCGCCAGCATCGGTTGGAGTTGTAGATTTTGCGAAAGAATCATCCCTAAAGAATTGTACCTATTTCACAATACATATTGTAATGATCATCCCATTAGGAATATTAGGCATCATACAACGCCAAACGATTCTAACTTCAATTACAAACTAGGAGGATGGGTCGAGGTTAATAGAGCGTATCAAAATTTAATAAAAATCGAGACACCTAAAATAGTATATAAGGATAGCAGCGCCGTTGATCCTGAAATACTCGAGCCTGTAGATAATGATAATAATAATGCTAATTGTGAAATAGTAAAAGAAATAGATAATAAAGACGATTGTGTATATTTAGATCTAACTACAGAAGAGGTAGAAGATTTCGAAAGAGAATTAGAAATTTTAGAAAATGTCTTAACCCATTAACACAAACCCGTTCAGGGGGGAGGGGGTGTAACAGAAGTTACATCAAATAGGACATGATAAACAGAAATGAAGAAGGTGGGCCTTGAATGATGGTGGGGTCACGGGAAATTCCGGAAAAGCCCGAGGATTGGTTATCGGGGAAAACCGAACGATTCACCACCGCGTTAGTTCGTTCTAAGTCCTTGCCTCTCGAACTAGTCATAAAATAATTGGAATTGCAGCAGACATCATTATTGTAAGAGTGAGTGAATAAATGGGCTAACTGAAATAGAGATTTCCCGATTGACTTCACCTTTCTCTATCTCACTAGTCCAAATTCCTAGCTTCCCTCCTTGAAATAGAGCATCCCGCTATACTTTGCTGTTTCTCATACTGCCAAACTCTGTATTTTATTACCCTCCTTCTTTTTAAATATTAGTTTCTTGCTTCTTTCAAAGTCGTTTTGTATTTTCTTCTCTTCTTCTGTTCTAATTTCATCTATACTCTCCTTGACCAGACGTTTAACTTTCCAATTTTTGTGTCTGTAATAATTTTTCCAAACACATAGTCTTCCTTCGTCGCCTGAAACTCGACTTTTACGTTTACCGTGTGTATGCATTTCGTCAATCGA